>MU730130.1:7109-18221 GCA_026770625.1 Nicotiana glauca
GGAGGTAATGTTATTAAAATACGCGCCTAAAGAGTCTAACGCATTATTATTTTGGGGAAGGCCGTGCAATTCACTAAACGGCCCATCCCAAAGTCTAAATATTTTTAAAACATATACATTCATGAGGGCCCCGCGATTTGCATTTTATTTGGCGAGGCTCATCTCATTTATTTTAAAAGGATGTCCTAACTAAAATTCGGGAGGGCCATGAACTATAATTACCTAATATGGCACGCCTCAAGCAAGCTACGATATTCTTTTTTTTTTTTAATAACTAATTCTGAGATTATTGCAAAATCAATTATTGACCTATTGCGGAGAAAAGATAGGATTTTAGCTAATAACATTTAAATCAATTATATGCAAATCATTATCCAAAGATAAGACGTCAATTACAATCAATCATTATAACCTATCTCGTAACCCATTATTCTTCCTAATCTGCGTTTTTAAAGCAATAGATGGACTCGCCCATTGTTAATAGCAAAATACCAATAACTCTATTCTAAAATTTTCAAATCAGATGAGACCAAAAGTGGAATAAATATTCAATATCATATTGAGTCCATTTTCTATAAGCATTGGAATGATGTTCATAAATGACACATCAGGCAATCAAACAGAACGGAGAGTTATTTAATCAAGGGAAAAAAAAAGAAAATCAAGTAATGCAATTCTAATTGAACACAAAATTTTGTGCTTAAGGTAACACAAGCAAGCAAGGATCCACTCCAATCTTTTCATTCGAACAGCATCAATGGGAGAGTAGAGGATCTTGACAAATCTGAAAGCACTTGGTTATATACTAGTATCATTTTCAATGGGAAAAGGCTCAAAAGATGCAATTAAATATTTCTCGTAAGCTCCCTCACGTTTTTTGTAGTCAAACCCATGAAACAATTTTGGTTTCACTATTTTAGCACCTCGGGAGCCAAAATGGAATTTAGCTTACAATTTATTAATTAAAGTAATCAAAATTCCAGCAATATCATGGACATAAAAGCTTAATAGTACTCAAAATAAATTTATACTTTTCCTAAATTTGTGCATTAGTTTAACACATAAAGAGTAATTCAAAGCAGAGCCAAATATACAATCAATCATTGGAGAACATTTTAAACACATGAATAAACTACTACAATTTTATAAAAATATAACATGCCAAAACAGTGATTACATGAATTTTTAAAGTTGAATTGATACCTTAGTAGCAATATCTCAAGAATAGCAACATAAAGGCCAAGAATCACCTACAACTAGAGACTAAAGAAGCTTGGTAAAATCTTTCTGATTAAGGAATCCAACAGCAAAAGTACACTAAAAATGGAGACAGCAAAACGGCACTTCAACAATGGAAGTCCGATTGAAATGTTAATAGCCATAAGAACCTTGACCGGAGAAACCTTTAGTGTCCTCGAACCCAACAACCTCGACCAAATGCTTTCTGGTTTAGTAGGGACTTGAAATTTCCAAATGGAAATCATCAATCTGGACTGATTTTTTTTTTAGTCTAAGAGTGCGCTTGAGTTGACCACTTGAACTGAATTACAAAGCGACTTATGGAAAATGCAAAATTTCCATCATTGTTTTCGTTTCCTCCCTTCCCTCTCAATTATGACTAAATGAAAATGTTGTTGAACTACTAAATCAGAACTTTGGCAAACATGAGATAGTTATGAGGAAATTCCGTATTGAAACGAATACACATGCCAACCAGTTCACTTTCTGTCAAGTATTAAATGCCATACGTTCTAGCTTAACTACACAAGGCTCATATATATATGCTTGACATTGAGAAATCAATAAGAAACACATCAATTAGCTCTAACAAAATTGAAACTAAACTAAAGGATTTGAACATGTAGAAGCCATAATTAGAACTCCGGATTTCATTTCACTTCAATATCAAACCTCATGTGATGTGAATCTAGAAATATGTACCTGGAAATAGAAAGGGAAAATGAGGTGAAGAAACAGTAGACAACAGCTGAACAGCAGTATCAATGCAATCAGTGAACTCACAGCAGCTTGAAACCCAGACCAAAACTCAACGGAACAGTGATCCAATCAACAAAATTAAACCAGCTCTTTCAATACCAAGTTCAATCTACTTTCAATCTCAAATAAAATCAGAACTTGTTTCCATAATAGAAAAGAAAACTTCTGAATTCAAAACAAAGAAGCAATGGGACCATTATTCTCTTTAGTTTCAGCAATTTACTTTCAGAATTTTATCTCTTCAAACTCTCTTTCTATTTCTGAATTTTCAGAATGTCTATCTCCTTCTTCTTTTCCAATATTTTCAGAACCTCTCTTATAGGCATTCCTTTAGTGCCTTTTTCCACTATCAATCTTATTTGTTATTTTCTTTTTACCTCATTATCCTAGTGCTGATTATTTAATCAGTTAGTGCACATTTCAGTCCTTAAAATCAGCATGTGTTGTCTCAATTACTATTTGTCTTTATAACCTTTCCAAACCCACTAACACTTGTCCCCATTCCTAGTTGTTTTCTTGTCTCAATTCAAACCTTTTAACCGCCCCCTTTTCAAATTAATCCCTGAATTATCCCCTGTTAGTCCTAAGGTCAGACTACCCATTTTTATCCCTCTGAATACCCATGTTATTACCCTTCAAATTGTAACAGACTCACAGCTATATCCAATTCCTAATTGATTATCAAGCATGGAAGACAATAGTTTATAGACCAACCAACTAAAACTGAGGTGCATAAGTCTGTACAAACCAGAAAATAAATCAATCAAACAAACTACAGACAGCATTAACGCATCAAACAAAAATAGAACACATGAACATTAAAATACACTGAACGAGAATAAGTTGCAATCACATGCAAAAACATGGTAAATAACAATGAGAAAGGGAAATTGAAACAATTTGAAACAAATGATACCAACATATTTATTTCAACATAGAATTAGAATAGAAAAGAAACAGGAAGGTAAACCTACTGATACTTGTTAAATCGAAATTCCAGAAATATAAAGCAGGAACAAATAACCAGAATGAAACAAACAAACAGGTGATTCGACTGGCTTTGAACAAAACAGGGAGCTATAAGGAAACTAACTAATCGACGAAGCTATTCAAATCGATTACATAGTTTATAACATATAATCAACAACGAACAGAAGCAAACTAGACCAAATAAAAGGTCTGATGGAGAAGAAGAAAAGCGATGAACAAGACTAAACTACTACTAAACTAAACAAATAACAGTAACAAAAATAGAACAAACAGGAAAGGAAAAATACCTCAAAAAATCAGAAACTAAACGAACTCAGGTTCGAACTCTCGCTCGAGCCTTTAGGGTAAAAACGGACTTTAATCGAGTGTTCTCGACTGAGAACACTAGACTAAAGTCGATTGAGACCCCAATTTCTTTTCTTTTCGGACAGACCCCAGGTTTGGTCTCGTTTAAGGTTTTTGATTTGATTTGGGATTCGAGCGGTTCTGACGAGATTCGAATAGAACTAATGGTTGTTAAGGAATGAGGAAGGCCGGGTGGGTATCCGGTGTGAGTTTGGGGTGGATTGGTCGACCTAGGGTTTTTGCTCAAATCTTCGATTGAAGATTCGAGACGGGTGATGATGATTCGAGTTTAACGGACCATGGATTTAGGTTGAGGGGGTCAAGGTACTCTAAGGGTGTTAGTTTGGTGACCGGCGGACCTCAGGCCACCGGGTTTCAGGCGAAGGCGTATGGGGGCGGCTAGGGTTTCATGGAGGAGGGGTTCTCGTCTCTGAGTTGGAGACGAAGGGTGAATGAGGGGTTTGGTTTGGGGGGGTGTCTCAGGTAATTTGGTAGGTTAGAATGAGAGATCCAATCTGAGCCGTTGGATGATTAAGATCCAACGGTTCTGATTGAATGAGTCATTGAAACGGGGTCGTTTGGGTGATAACGGGGTCGGGCTGGTTTGGGTAATGGGTTAGTAACAGGCCAGGGTGGACAATCCGGACCGTTAATCAATTTTAAATCAACGGCCCTGATCAGGGCTTCCCCTAAACGATGCCGTTTGGGGTGTTTTTGAGATGGACCGGACCGGATTCGTTTGGGCCTGGAATTTGGGTATGGTCTTGGGCCTGTCCGAGTTTCATCTCATTTTTTCCATTTGTTTCTTTTTTCTTCTTTTCTTTTATTTCATAATTAATGAACTAAAAATTTTAAAAATCTTAAATTAACTTATAGAACTAAATTAACTTATGAAAAGTACCCGTTAACTCTTAATAACAATTAACACACAATTAAATAGCAATTAAAGATAAAATCACACAATTAGACCTTAAAGGCTAAAAATGTAAATTACATTATTTTTTGATTTTTTATTTTTGTAAAGCACACTTAATTACTCACAATTGTAGAATTAAATCCTAAATGCAAATGCGACATATTTTTTGTATTTTCATTAATTTGAGAAAATAAACATGCACAGACAAATACAAACAATAAAAGAAAAATAATACAAAATTCACAAAAATTACACACAACCCAAAACTATTTTATTATGAATTTTTGGGAGTATTTCTCATATAGGGCAAAAATCACGTGCTTACAATGCTATCTGCTTTGTATGCTTGAATTTCTATGTTTACTCATTAATGTGTTAAAATTATACTTATTACATAAAAAGGACATACAGTAGTACCAGAATCGATCTCTTGGGGACGTGTTCAATAATATGTTTGCACCATGGATATGATATCTATGTTAAGTGTTAAATAACGTGTTTGCACCATGAAATGATATCTCTGTTAAGAATTAGACTTCATTAGCTTTTTGGTTAAGTGTGTTACTTTCCTGTTGCTAGACGAGAAGGTTAATGTTTCGGGCGTGAATTGGTGATGAGTATTTCGCCAACTAGGTTGAGAAACTTGGTTCTGGGCTTCTATGTGTTACTGGACCTTTTAATCTTAATGGCATTCCTCTAAGACATTGAATCAAGCTTATGTTATTGGTACCTCAACTAAGGTTCGGAGGTGCATTTCATGTAACCCGGTCATAATAACATCGAATAATAAAGCCCTCTGAAATTAGTTTGAGGCGTGCCTTACCAAATAAAAACTCGAGATGCATGGCCCTCGCTTAATTAATATTTCTAAATCCTTAGAACTCGGGACGTGCCATTTAGCAAATTTTCATGGCTTCCCGCAAAGTTATCAAGACGTTAGTCACTTTAGGCGCACTTTTAATAATTTTACCTTCCTAAATGCGGGTACGTATTTCATGCGACCCAAATCCAAATCCAAAAATGTTGAATAAGAATGTGTCGAGGATCCGGGTGCATTTCATATGACGTGATCCGAAAACACGTTCTTAAACGACGTTCACTTTCGTAAAAAATAATTAAAAAGCGGTAAATAATTATAAAATTGCACTATAGGTTGGAACATGTATAAAAATTAGATTTTGGCCATTTATATTAATTTGAGCGACCGTGCTAGAACCACGGGATCCGGGGGTGCCTAACACCTTCCCTCGGGTCAACAGAATTCCTTACTCAGAATTTCTGGTTCGCAGACTCCAATTTGGAAGTCGAGATCTTCCTCGATTTGGGATTTAAATTAAACCGGTGACTTGGGACACCAAAAAGCCAATCCTATCCCAAGTGGCGACTCTAAAAATAAATAAATAATTCCAATTCGAATAATGTCACTTTAAATGAAAAAACTCCCTTTATACATTTATCCTTCAGGGTAGGTATGTAAAAAAGGAGGTGTGACAGTAACGACCTTACGTCACTCTGAAAGGTTTTAGAACGTCATTCCATGAGTCGAGCATATATTTTATATATATATTACTCTACCGATCTGCGCTATAGTCGGCCGGGTACGGTACCTATTGTGCAACCACTGATCAGTTGGGTTTACCGAGCCTCCACGTGGCCGGGTATGATTCTACCGAGCCTTATGATGGTAGGGTACGTTTTTACCGAGTCCTCTTTGAGGGAGGGTACGATATGACGATGATGATGCCCACAGAGGTGAATATTTTTAAAACGTTTATGTATATATATGTATTATGCATTTCATGTCAGTAGTCCCTAGAGGCACTCAGATGTTACAGGTTGTAGCTCCTCTATCTCTCTTGCATTATTGTTCTTATTTATGCTTTCCTGTCTTACATACTCAGTACTGTATTCGTACTGACGTCCCTTTTGCCTGGAGATGTTGTGTTTTATGCCCGCAGGTCCCGATTGATAGGTTGACAGTCCTCCTATTAGGCTATCAACTCAGCAAAGATGTTGGCGCAATCCACTTGCTCCGGAGTTGCCTATTTGGTTAGTATGCTTTGGATATGTATTGATTGGTATAGTGGGGCCATATCCCGACCTTTATGATTTTATGTACTCTTAGAGGCTTGTAGACAGATGTCAGGTGTATGGATACTTGTATGGCCTTGTCGGCCTATGTTTTGAGTTTACAAATGATCATGTCGACCTTATAGGCCCGTATGTCATATGTATAAGTTTGTATATCATGTTGGGTCATCATATGTTGAGTATTCCCATATGTGTTATTCTTATTATCTCATGACGGGTTTTATGGGTCATTTACTCATGATAGTATGATAAGAAAGATATGTTACATTGGTACTCGATTGAGTAAAGCACCGGGTGCCCGTCGCGGCCCTTCGGTTTGGGTCGTGACAGAAGTGGCATCAGAGCAGTTCTGTCCTAGGGAGTCTACAAGCCGTATCTAGTAGAGTCTTGTTTATGGGAGTGTCGTGAACTACACTTATAAGCAGGAGGCTACATGAAATTTAGGATTGTCACTCTTTCTTCTTACTATAGATCGTGTGGTAGAGCTCAATTATAGGAACTCAATTCCCTAAACTCGATCTTATTCATAATACGGCGACGCCTATATGTAGAAAGATGGTTGGCAAGGGATTGAATGAGATTGTGAAAGAGTTGAGTCGGAAGAACCCGTTGAGCTTCTGGACAAGGAGCCTTAAGGAAAGAATACCTATCCACCTTTATGGTGAAAGACAATGCTTTTAAGAAGTAAAAGAAGCATGGTGAAGAAGGGTTTGAGGCGCCCAGTTAATGAAGATTATTGGTATTACAATTCCGACAGAAAAATATAAGCATTAAAAGTTACCCTCAACAGAAATAGAGGTATGTACAATTGGCCTTACCCATCTCAGTTATGTCCTATGGGGGCTAACAGGTGTAGTTTAAGAAAAAGACGGAACATCAGGACCTGGCTGGGGTTAGAGTAAACCAAAATGGTGAATGGATTGTTTGTGTTAGTTGACATTTCCAAAGGATATTGCAAGTGTACTAGTAGATCTCCTCGTGAGACACCTAGATGGTGCACCCTAAAATATTAAAGCTAGATATGAGCACTGGAAGCCTTGAAGGAATAAATATTACCTTAGTGTGGCTCTCGCCCCCAGTAAAGAAAGAATGTTAGGCGATTGAAAGAGCCAAGGGATGGAGCAAGGGGAGCCAAAAGCAAAAGAATGTTTTGTTCGACTTTTTAGAGAAAAGCAGTAGAAATAGATAATTAGAGGGCGATAAGAAAAGGGTTAGTGAGGTAGTATGAGTAAGATATGATACACGGATGATAACGGTAGGTAAAAAAAATGATGACAGTATTACAGAGTTTACAGTCAAGTGAAGGGAAATATAAAAGATGACAGGCCTTGAGACAATGAAAGAATATAGGCCATAAAGTCATATCCTCATTTCGAGAAATAAGTTCACAACTCTAGCGCGATTACCAAGAGGAAAAGTTAGACCCCAGAGTAATAGGAATTAATATGGACTGGTGAATCAGATAAACTAAATATGAATTAGGGGCTGAGTGATTTGATAATAGTCAACATCATGAGAATTTCATATCGCGTTCCAGTAATAACAGGACGGACAACTAAAGAAGATTCATAAAAAATTCCGAGACTAGTCATTCAGGAAGACGCTTCCCTAAAGCAAGCATTGTTAGTGAAATTAAGCTTAAGGAACTGTATGTACCAGTTACATTAAGTGTTACCCTTGCGAGTAAGGGAATTTGTCATCCTTGGTATAGAAGGATTGCCGCAACACGAGTAAGGATCATTGATGTTAAGAAACGACGCCAAAGATGAAGTTATAAAACATCTATAGGTAGATCCTCGTGGCTTCAGCTCTTAGTATCTCCCTAAAGGGAGGAATATGGAGTGATGTGTCTTTAAGTCAGAATTAAGTGGTTCTAGTGACTATGGAATGGTAAAGGAAGAAGGTGATAAATGAATTAGGAATGAGACGGCACTTATCCAAATCTTATAGATACGTTACGATTCAAGAATATTATGCAAGCACGACGTTAAGGAGAGGAAGTAAAGGTTCCTGCCCGAGCTGTTATTAATAAATAAGGAGCAGTGTAAGACGTAAGTTAAGACAAAGGAAATAACCCAAGAAAGATTACGAGGAATATTGATATGAAAATGGGCGAACGAGTAGTTAGAAATTGATCAGGAAGATCCTAGTTATGGCTAAACAGGAGGTTACAGATGAGTCATCAGATCGTGTAAGATAAACATAGTAGAACCCAACATGGAGAATTCAGCCTCGAAGAATATCATTATAATACGTGAGATCTATTAAAACAAGAGTCGGGGTAGTTAAAGGTACCGTATGAGTGTTACGGGGATAAAAGAGAGTGCCACTGAGAAGGCGGTCAAAATGTCAGTTCAGAAGCAACCATACAAGCACAAGGGCATGGAAGTCAGCAACTACAGATGATTATAGGCAAGTAAGGACATCAAAAAGGTCCGTAATAAGCTCATAGCTTTATGAGAGTCAAGGGTTCTCTATAAGTACTACAACGAAAGACTAGTTGAGAAAATAAGAAAGAAGGATTCAACCTAAGCACAACGACCTGAAGAGGAAATGGCCGTGTAACAACAATCTCACAACAACATTGTACGCATTCCAAAGGAAAGTGTCACCTACCATGGCTAATAAACGGGAAGTAAGAATTAAAAGTAATATTCGAGATCCTATGAGTTGTATGTAAACTCTGGCAAGTGTGGGCACTAAGATAAGCTAAGTATGAACGCAACAAGGGGGAAAAAAGACCAAAAAAAGTAATAACTTATGTTGAAAGAAAGCTAAGATAGAACAAAAGAATTATTTGATCAATGATCCAGAGTTAGTGCGTTATGAATGGACTCAAGATTTTGGAACATTATCCGGGCAGCGTATTTGTTGACAATCATACAGCCATAGAAGACTCCGGTATAAGTTAAAGAAAGAATTGAGCCCAAGGCATAAACAAATGATTGAATTGTTAGAAGATTGTACCATAGATACTCAATAACGCCCATGAAAGGCTAAGGTAATAACTGATATCATGATCCAGAGATCGGAAGATAACTTAAGCCTACATAAAGGCTGATCAGAAGGAAGAGGAAACTAAAAAAAATTACATCACCAAGTAAATTAGGAGTTTGATTATTGGACCTAGAAAAATTATGGAAGTTGTGCTTGAGAACATGACAAAATCACTCTTAATGTCGGATGTTCAAGAGAAGTAATACAACAACCATAATCTATAATGTCTCTACAAGGAAACCAGTAAGAAGAAGTACCAGCCTCATAAGAAGTCAGTATGAAGCTCCCACCGGATTGTGTATGTACCAGAGGCTGGAGTATTATAATAGAGCTTCAAGTTATGGACGTGAATTACGCCTAGATGTCAAGGGAGGTTCTAAAGTATTCGGAAGATATAAGTTATGAAAATGATAAGTGCATCAGTCAACATTCGAGGACGAATGTTCCAAAGGGGGGAATAATGTTACGCCCCGAAATATTACGTCGATATTACCCTCTGCAGTAATTTATTATGACTATATTTTGCAGTATTAAGTTACGACGATGTTGCACCCTAAAATATTGTACGTCGAATTTGTCGCAAGGTAATTGACATCAGTCCAAAGATTATTTGGAGATTATAAATATTATGTTATTTTACAAGTGATTAGTAAATTCATGAAGGAGAAAGGGGGAACAAGTCGAAGAAAATGAATTTTGTCCAAGTGGCCAATTTGGAATAAAATACGGATCGAGCAATAATAACCGATAATTATGAACTAGTACCATGCAAGGTATCATATGACCATGGTAGTATAATGTATAAAGTATATATAAAGTATATTAAAAATAAATTGAATTTTAAGTAATTTGGGGTAATTTTTAAATTATGCGGGTAATTGATTAATTACCGAATTACGGGATATTACTCGATTAACTAATAAGCGGATAAAAACTTAATAGCTATCCCCAACCACGTGGCAAGAAGCCACTAAAATAAGAAGTGACTAAGTAGTCACTTATTGCTACCTAGGCATAAAATAAGAATTGGTGGCTAACTAAATGATCTGCTAAGATCCAAAATGAATTAAAGGAATCCAAGAAATGTTATTCTCTCAAAACTTCAAAGAACCAGTAAACATTTTCCTCTCAAGATTTCAAGGAAACTAAGAACGTTATCCATCTTTATTGGTTTGAATAATTCAAAGGTAGAGGCTTAAAATTTCATTCCAGAATTCCAACGAAGCAGTGGAAAATTTCGTTTAAGAAAAAGTCATGCATATCCAGAAAGTAATGTTACCCCCTTCCAAAAGAGTGCAAGAAAGATTCCCTCCTTAAGATTGCAATTCAGAAACTAATTTTTATCAAGGAAACATAGAAGACATACGCCTTCTTTACCAAAATTTCGTCCAATTTCAATTCTTCAACTAGAGGGAGCATATTTCGTTCATTAGGTTTAAAAGAGCAGAAGCAGTTTCGTCCAAAATTTCAACGAAGGTTCTCCGACGGGTTTAAGGTATGTTAAGGCATTTCCTTTTTCTTTTGGCATGATTTAACGTAAAATGAATACGCTATTTCATAACAAATCTACTCCTAATAACTAAGGTTGTCCATATTGTTCTTTCCGTACAAATTTATTCTAAGAAAGTATGTATGATCCTTGAGTTCTAGTAAAGTTCATATTGATGGTATGCTGTCCATAATGTTAATCGAAGGTGCAGCGACCTTACGCCATTCTGAAAGGTTTAGAATGTGATTCCATGAGTCGAACATGTATTATATAAACCAATAAAGAT
>MU730130.1:18228-38968 GCA_026770625.1 Nicotiana glauca
ATATATATATATTTTACTCTACCGAGCCACGCTATAGTCAGCCGGGTACGGTACCTACTGTGCAACCACTGATCAGTTGGGTTTACCGAGCCTCCACGTGGCCGAGTATGATTATACCGAGCCTTATGATGGCCGGGTACATTTTTATCGAGTCCTCTTTGAGGCCGAGTACGATATGATGATGATGATATCCACATAGGCGAATGTTTTAAAAAAGTTTATGTATATATATGTATTATGTATTTCATGTCAATAGTCCCCATAGGCACTCAGATGTTACAGGTTGTAGCTCTTCTATCTCTTTTTATATTACTGTTCTTAGTTATGCTTTCCTGCCTTACATACTTAGTACTTTATTCGTACTGATGTCTCTTTTGCCTGGGGTGGCTGAGTTTCATGCTCTCAGGTTCCGATTGATAGGTTGACAATCCTCCTATTAGGCTATCAGCTCAGCAAAGGTGTTGGCGCACTCCACTTGCTCTGGAGTTTCCTATTTGGTCAGTATGCTTTAGATATGTATTGATTGGTATGGCGGTGCCATGTCCCGACCTTTATGATTTTATGTACTCTTAGAGGCTTGTAGACAAATGTCAGGTGTATGGATACTTGTTTGGCCTTGTCGGCCTATGTTTTGAATATACAAATAGTCATGTCGGCCTTATAGGCATGTATGTCATATGTATAAGTTTGTATATCATGTTGGGTCATCATATGTTAAGTATTCCCTTATGTGTTATTCTTATTATCTCATGATGGGTTTTCTGGCTCATTTACTCATGATTGTATGATAAGAAAGATATGTTACATTGGTACATGGTTGAGTAAGGCATCGGGTGCCCGTCGCGGCCCTTCTGTTTGGGTCGTGATAGTTCGCAAGGAAGGCTACATGTTCGCGAAGGGCTGGGCATCTGTGCATCACGTGCGCGGGATGTTGTCGCATTTGCGTAGAAGAAAATGGGCAGCTAAGCTTCAGGGGAATTTATTCATCGCGTTCGCGAGTGGGGGAACACGATCGCGTAGGTTGGTCTGAGTGAAGCATCACGAACACGGTGGGGAGGTCGCGATCGCGAAAGAGGAATTTTGTTCAAGGTTATTTTGTGCTTCGCGAGCGCGAGGCTTTGACCGCGATCGCGAAGAAGGAATTTTAATAGCTGGACAGAATGTTTTAAAGATCTATTCCGCGACTTTAGACCTAACTTCCACCATTTTTGATCAGTTTTGGAGCTTTTTGAAGAGGATTGAAGAGGGATTCAAGGGCAATTATTTGGAGATAAGATTCATGGACTTAAAACTCGATTCTAATGTGAAATCTACCTAATTAATCATGGAATTTAAGCCAAAAATTAAAGAACTAGGGCTTGAAATTGGAGACCTAAAATTTGGGATTTGAGGGGTCGTTTATGGACGAATTTTGATGCTTTTGATATATATGAACTCGTGGGGAGATAAAGAATCTGAGGATGTTAATTTTATTGAGTTCAGAAACGTAGGCCCGGGGGTCGGGTTCTGATAATTTCGAGATTTATGCTATGAATTGATTATTTTTGCTTAGGCTTCGTTTCCTTAGCATATTTTGACCCGTGATTCTGATTTTGGATAGATTCGACACGAGTGGAGGCCATTTAGAGGGGAAAAGACGCCGTGGACTAGAGATTTGACTGGATTGAGGTGAGTAATAATTGCAAATGATATTCTGAGGGTATGAAACCCCTGATTGCACATCATTGTGCTATATTGAGGTGACACACACGCTTGATGGTGAGCGTGGGGTCGTGCACTGTTTGGGATTGTGACTTAGTCTGTCCCGTATGACTATTTTACCACGTATTTGACTGAAGTCTACTTGCTATAATCATGATTTGGGATGAATGCCATATTTGGGCCTCGTGCCAACTACTTGAACCCTTCGGGAATTTTTGTTGATATTTCCTCACTGTTTTGACTTTATACTTGAACTCAGTCATGTTATATTCCATTGTTTTCATACTCAGCCATGTTTACTCTAATTTTAACACTTAAATGATCTTTTAAATGATATTGAGCTGAGAATCTTATTTTACTATTGCTCGAGTGGCTTGTGAGGATTTCGACTGAGTAAGGCAGAGGACCTATGTTGTGAGGAAATATTTGATTTATGATTATGAGGTCGAGGGCCTGAGATATGTATGCCACGAGGTGGCTTGATTGATATGAGGCCGAGGGCATAGTGATGATGCCAAGAGATGGTTTGATATTGTGCTTGGGCCGTAAGGGACCCCTACATAAGTCTGCACACCCCCAGTAAGCGTGGGTACCCACTGTAATGTGAGATGTAGCCCGAGGGACTGATATTGTTTTGAGATATTGCCCGAGGGGCGGATTTATTCACATTGTGCCCGAGGGGCGAACCTTTATGTGTTTACATTTCTTATTTGTCTGTCAATTACCTTTGTAATTGTTGAAAAGGTATTTCCTGAGGTTTCAAACTGAACTTAAATGATTTTACATATCTTAACTGGTTTTACTGCTTCATTGTAGGTTGTAATGTGCCTTACGTATTTTTTATATCTCCCAGTCGTTTATTTATAATTATTACTCACTTAGTTGGAGTACTCACTTTACTCCCTGCACCTTGTGTGCAGATTCAGGCGCATCTGGTCCCATTTCTGAGTGTTGATCTTTCTAGCTCAGGCGGATCCAAAGATTCTCTAGGTAGCTGCCGGCGTTCGCAGCCCAGAGCTTCTTCCTTATCTTATTTCTCCTTGTATTAGTTTTGTATTGAACTCTATAGACTTTTCTTGATTATTCCGGATTTTTAGACGCTCATGACTAGTGACACCCCGGTATTGGGCTGTGTTGGGTTGTATTCCGCATATTGTTCTGTGTTATCAGTGTTCACCTTTGGATTATTTATTATGTTTTAGACTCGAATATTATTGTTTAATTTCTTAAAGTTGAAATGGAAAGTGTCGGTTGGCCTTGTCTTCACGAGAAGCACCATCACGATCGGGTCCGGATTTAGGGTCGTGACACTTTTGAAGTTCCTATAGCAGTCTGGCCAAGGCATTCAGATCAGCCAAGGAATTCTCAACTTGTAACAAAGTATTTGAAAATTGGACTAACTGTTAGGCCATGGACGCGTCGAGATGAACTTGTAACATCAAAAATGGTTGAAAATGTAGTGAAAACTTTGATGGATTCAACAGAGGGAAATGGGATGAGGAAAAGAGCAGCAGATTTGAGTAATTCTATCAAGAAATCAATAATAAATGGGGGCATAAACCGCGCTGAGATGGATTCTTTCCTCGCTCACATAACTCGATGAGTGTTAATTCATATTGGAAATGTAGTGAAATGCATGCCACAGTCTAGTTAACACAAGAGGTGTAATGTGAGAAAACATATCAATACACTATATAAAGGGAATGCCACGACAATGAAAACATATTCTCGTTTACTCTTTTCTGTCGATGATCAATTTTAGTTAACTTGCCTTATGGATTTGGATTAAAGTTAAACGTGGCCGTATAACCCAATTTGTGTGACTTACAAGAGGAAGAGAAATTTTAGGTGCGAGCAACATAGGTCTTGGGATACTTGATTCCTATGAAGAGAATGGAGCTCACTGTCTGCAGAGGCTCAATGGTACTCATGAAAACAAAATTGGATTAATAATTATACAAATAGTGTTATTAATGAAATTATCTATGTAATTCTCTTATAATAAGACATCCATTTGGAATTTATTCTTCCTTTTGGTGTTGACGCTTAATGTTTGTAAGTGTCACACCTCCTTTTTTACACACCTACCTCGAAAGATGGTGTATAAGGGAGTTTTTCCATTTAAAGCAACATTATTCGAAATGGGATTATTTATTTATTTAGAGTCGCCACTTGGGATAGGTTTGGCTTTTGGTGTCCCAAGTTACCGGTTTATCTTGAATCCCAAATCGAGGAAAATTTTGACTTCCCGGATGGAGTCTGCGAACCAGAAATTCTGAATAAGGAATTCTGTTGACCCGAGGAAAGGTGTTAGGCGCCCCCGGATCTCGTGGTTCTAGCACGGACGCTTAAACTATTATAATTGGCTAAAATTTGATTTTTATACATGTTTCAACATATAGTGCAATTTTAAATTATTTACCGCTTTTAATTAATTTTAAGGAAAATTGGACGTCGTTTGAAACGTGTTTTTGTATCACGTTACATGAAATGCACCTGCAATCCGAAATATATTTTATTCAACGTTTTGGGATTTGGATTTGGGTCGCATGAAATGCACACCCGAATTTAGGAAGGTAAGATTATTAAAGAACGCGCCTAAAGCGACTAGCGTATTATTGACTTTGCGGGCGGCCATGAAAATTCGCTAAATGGCATATCTCGAGTTCTAGAATATTTTAAGGTAAGTATTTAAAGAGGGCCACGCAATTTATGAATTTTTGTTTGGCGCGGCACACCTCGTTTTATTTTAAAGGCCGTCCTAAAGGGACTATTGTTCTCTATTAAAGATTGTCTCTAAAGGCCTAATTAATTAACATTATGACTTAATTATTGTTAAAAGCATTCAAGGAGTTCGGGCCTCAAGCTCAAGTCCACACTTAAACAAGAGGAAAACCTCTTATTTCAAATATGCTACTTAACTCGGAAGGCCCAAAAACTTGCATTACCAAAATTAAACCCACGATTATGATTAGAGCTATCAGCATTGAGCTTCGAATTTGGCCCAATAGAAAAAGGCAAAATCAAACATCTCTTCAACTGCTGTCCAGCATTGGGCCTCAACGCAAGCCCAATTGGTGAGATAGGTGAGACTGGAGCTAGGCCATGCGCTAGTGATGCTGAAGCCCAAAACAAACGGCGTAGGTTATCAATCCTGGGCCTATAGGCGAGCCCAATCAGGATTACTGAACTTGCTTCAAGAAATTGGATTCATTGATTGGGATAACAAAGGGAGGGAAACTTCAAATTCAGTCAGCCTAATAACTATCAATTTAATTCTAAATTTTTTACTCTGATTTACACTAACGAAATCCTACAAATATTTAAAGGATTCGACGACTGAACTAATGTAATCAAGACTCAATCATTATATTGAAATGCTACTTTGATTCCAAAAATGAAAGTGTAAAAGGCATTTGGAATGTTTGGTTAAACCTAGCATACATACTCATTTTTTTATACCTGTTTTTACCAATAACTTTAACCCAGCTAGAATCTCAAATTAACGGAATAGCTAGACTGAAATTAACCACATCATAGCTAATAGTAGACTCATAAATCTGAAACGCAGTTCCAACAGCCCAAATAGCACCTTAATCTAAATTCAAACCTCAAGTTAATCTAATAACCAGACTAACATTTACTAAACTATAGTTAGTATCACATTTATATACTCATACAAGTCTAAAATAGTTCATACAGTCCAATACAAGCAGTCATAATGTGCTGACAAGCTAATTTCTAGCATAACAGTCACACATCCCAATTCTAAACAATCCTTAATTGATTACACAAGAAAATATAGTAGAGCTCTGAATCTAGCTAAAATACAGTAATGAAACTCAACAAGGAAAACAAACAGGCAGCATTTCATTTCATTTCCAAAACTCGAGAGCTACAGGACGTGTACCTGGAATTAAAGCAAAATAAGAAGAAGGTAGAATCAGCAGTAGCAATGAACAACAGCAAAAGCTTCAGCAAAAAATAGCAAAACTCAAGTTCAAAACCCAGGAATTAATTCAGGTAAGCAGCACCAGTAAATGACTAAAACTAAAACCCAAATGAACCCAAACAAACTTGGAATTAAACCCAGGAAAACTTCTGAAACTTCAGCAACCAAATACAAGGAATATTTAAGCCATTTTCATCCTTATCTAAGCTGGAGATTGAAATTAACAGCTGGAATTCAAAATTTCTTTGAGAAAACTTTAATGGAATAGTATTTTGGAGTTTTTGTGTTGTTCTTTTTTTGGTTTTTTTTTAAGATCTAAGATCTAGAGTGAATTCTTCCCTCTCAGATTTCAAACTTTGTTTTTGAATTTGAATTTGAAATTTTTAGACCTTTCCCTCTTATCTTGCAAGGCAAGGGGTTGTCCTTTTATAGGCCAAGGGAAGTTTCAGAATTTTCACTTTACACCCTTACCCACTCTTTTGTCTTCAGTTTTAGCTTAGTTAGTCCCTAGGATTTTGACTTGTTACCCAAGTTACTGCACTCAAATTCCTGAAATTTGAATTAGGACCCCATCTAGAAGGTTCTAATGGTTTCCATTTTGGTTACTTGTAGGGTTTTTCTTATTGAATTACCTATATTACCCCTAATTTGACTTAGAACTACTAACTAGTTAAACTAAAACTAGCCCTTGGTTAATTAATCAAGGAGCTGCAGTGATCAGCTATAATCAGAATCAATTCTAATTGAACCAACATCCTAATGCTAGATTTATTATTAAACTAATAAAACCAGTAAACTAATAACTAAAATCGAACAAATAGAGCTGAAACTACACTGCGAAGAATATCAAAATAAAAAAAAATGCAAAACAGTAATTAAACATGGAATCATACGCTTGAAATCAAATCAAATGACAAAAAATGTAATCAAAACCAATCAGACCCTAAATCAATCCTAAAAATAGAAGAAATACCAAAGATGAATGAAAGCAAAACAAAATCAGAAGGCTAATGCTTAAAAGGGAACATTTACAGATAAATAAAGAAATTTAAGAACACTCACTGATTAAACTTGAAACTCCTCTTGATGTTCTGGTTCGCATGAAATTGATGCTAATCACTTATTCTCCGTTAAGAACGAACGAACAGCATCAATTTGTAGTGAATCAACTCCTAAATTGCGAAGAACAATGGCTTGGGTCGATTAATTAAATTGTTGAAGCTCGAACTCAGATTTACGATTTGAATTATTCTAGATAGTTTCGAAGGAAACTAGTGACATATTAGGCGTGAGGGAGGCACAGGGGTCATGGGGTGTTGTTTTGAAGCGGTTTGGAGGCGGCGCCGCCACCAGAGAACAAAGGCAGCGACTAGGGTTCATGACTTCAAACAAAGATTCGAGGGGTTTGGGCGAGTTTTGAAGAAAAGTGAACTTAGATTTGGAAGGAGGAGGAGGAGAAGAAGGTATTGTGTGAATTTGGGAGCCATCGGCGTAGTTTGTGCCATCGCCGTCGGCGGACTTGACGAAGAATATTAGGGCAGCTGGTCTCTAGGGTTTGGGAGAGTTAGAGACGGAGTGGGGTCTGAAGGGGGTGGGTATAGTTCGGACAGTTTTATACTCATTGGACCCTAGCTTCTGAGTCCTTGGATCATGTAACCTCGACGGCTCAGATCTGATGGAACCAAACGATGTCGTTTGGCCCTGGGGGGGAGCTCGATCGGGTTTCTGAGGTGGGTTTGGACCGATTTTGAGGGTCTTTGAATTGGTTTAGGGCGAAATTGGCCCAAAAATTGGGTAGTTTATGAAGTCAATTTGTTTTCTTTTAATTTTCTCTTCTTTTTGCTTTCTTTTTTTTATCACTCATTTTTATTTCTATTTTTGTTAAATGTAAAATTGATAAAAATAAAGACCTGATTTAATTCTATAACTACATTAATTAATTTCAAAAATTAACTAAATTCTATATTAAAAGAAAACTAGAAAAAATCCAAAGTAAAAGTAAAAATATAAAGAGGGCTATTTTTGTTCTTTTCTTCTATTTTTGTGATGTTAATTAACTAATAAAATGTTAAAATGAGGTCCTAAATGCAAGTATGCTATTTTGTATTTTTATGACTTATATCAATTAACAATGGACACAAAAATGCAAATAAACACCTAATTAATTTCCTAAAATTCAAATAATAAAAGAAAAAATCCTAATTTTATGAATTCTATAGGAATAATACAAGCGAGGCAAAAATCGCGTGCTCACAGCTGCCCCTCTTTGCTCGGAGACACGAAGGATTTTCGGGTAAAGATAAATGAGCAATTATGAGAGATTTTTGCCTGCTTGGCATTCCATGAGAAGCATTTTTGAAAACTGTCTGACCGAACCCTGCTTCAAAGGTTGCCTACATATCCTTAGTTATAAAGGAATTAGGTCACTATAGTTCTGAAAGGTTTGGTAGCTGGGACTACCAGGAGCTGTGATTTCACTGTTGTTGTTGCTGCTACTGCTTACTGACCTCCTTATTACACCAAAAGGAAAATCAAAGCTAAGTTAGTTATGCCTATCAACTATGAGTTACAAGATTCCTATCTATAAATCTCTTGAAGCTTGATCTTGAGTCTTATCAGATTTTACTGTGGACTCCGATCTGAATCTTGATGCTTACAAGTTGTAGGTGTTGTTTCTTTCTGCATCATTGGGTCAAAGCGGTATCGGCGGAGCTTATGACTTCAATCACATTTTGAGCAATCCGCCCCTTGTTTACTTCAACATTTGAATTTATTTCTTTTGTTCTTTTCTTCTTTTCTTTATTCTAGATTGAGACTTATTCCATCGGTCATCTCGCACTCTGTGCCTCGGTGTTAGACCTTCTTAGACACCAAAACAAACAAACGAAAAAAATTTCTACCCCAGTTTTTACTGGGAAAATTTCGTGAGTTAGTTGTTACACATCTCTAAACGATAAAATCAGTATTGTGTATCCTTGGGAATGAAGCCAGGTTATGCTGGGAAATGGCCGGGTGATGCCGAAAATGAAAAGGGTCCTCAGGTTATGCCGGGGAGGTTCGCGGTTTATGCCGGGATAAAAGAAAAAGGCAATTGGGTTATGCGTGGGCGGTCCACGAGTTATGCTGGGATAAAGGAAAAGGGTCCTTGGTTTATGACGGGGAGGTCCACGGGTTATGCCGGGATAAAGAAAAAGGTCCTTGGGTTGTGCCAGGGAGGTCCACGGGTTATGCCGGGATAGAAGAAAAAAGTCCTTGGGTTATGCCAGGGAAGTCCGCGGGTTATGCTGGGATAAAAGAAAAAAGGTCCTTGGGTTATGCCAGGGAGGTCCACGGGTTATGTCGGGATAAAAGAAAAAAAAAGGTCCTTGGATTATGTCAGGGAGGTCCACGGGTTATGCCTGGATAAAGAAAAAGGTCCTTGGGTTATGCCAGGGAGGTCCACGGGTTATGCCGGGATAAAAGAAAAAAGGTCCATGGGTTTATGCCAGGGAGGTCCACGGGTTATTCCGGGATAAAGAAAAAGGTCCTTGGGTTATGCCAGGGAGGTCCACGGGTTATGACGGGATAAAAGAAAAAAGGTCCTTGGGTTATGCCAAGGCGGTCCACGGGTTATGCCGAAATATCTAGGGAATGGGGCCCTATGCTACCATGATATTTGTGGATTTTTCTTTTTATTTAGTAAAGCGCATGAAAGAATTTGGGGAAACTTCCCTTTTTGGCCGGTTCCTGCTGCAAAGTTGTTTCAGTGTTTGCGCATTTCTTTTCCTTTTTGGGTTGCACCTGCTTCTTGCATGGTTGCTTTGAATTACACATGTTTTAACTTTCAAACAAAGAACAATTTGTTAGTTTGAGACGGTGGTTGGTTTTGTGGCCTTGATCATCTCAATTGCTTGATCCCGGCCCAATTTCCATTGAGAACTTTGTTGCTTGCTGGTTTTGAGGGTGAATCTCTTTTCAAACCGAAAGGACTCAACTTTTAGGATTTCATGATGACTCGCCCCCGTGGGCTCTGGCCTTTTCATTTTATTCTACTCTTAGGACCTTTGTCTTTGACTTTCTTTCTTTTCCAATGTGTTTTCTTTGAAAGCATCAATAATCATGGCCAGTCGGGATTGGCTTGACGCATCCGCTGAGGCTGGGTACTTTCTTTTAGCTTTCGTTAGGCAGAGCCCTGTAAAAACTAGTCCGGTCATATTTTCTTTGTAATAGTTTCAGAAGCAGAGTTAGGCCGAAAGGGATTCAAGGAAAAGGTAAACAGAGAGCAAGAGGATGAATTTAAATAGAAGCATCCCTTTCGGGGGAAGAGAAGGACTTATCTGGGGGTACATGCAGGCTTCAAATGGACATGACATGTTTCTTGGATTGGATGCCCGACCTGCACAAACTTTCCCAACTTCTCGTAAGCTCATTGACTCGTATTTCAAAACCAGGGAACCTTGCCAGGACTCTTTCAATGGTGAGTGGTGTCTTCTTTTTGGCCAACAGCGCCCTTTGCGAGTTTTCGCCAATCGACCTCTCTCATTTCTCTTCTCACCGTCGCCCGATAGTGCTCTTTACGAGTTTTCACCAAACGAACTCTCTCATTTTCAAATTTTCTACTCACCGTCGCCTTATGGTGCCCGAAGGTTTTCACCGATAAGACTCTCTCATTTTATTTCACTCAATTTGTACTATATCAGATTCCAACAATGTTGTTTTTCAATTCCTGCGCTTTGCCAATTGATCAGAAGGACTTGGACAAGGTTTTGGGTAAAAAGAATTTTGGACGGAAGTACAACTTTGGAAACATTTTTGTGGACTCATGGCCGAACCATTATATCATCTGCCCCAGTTTCACTTTTGAAGGGAATTGGGATTTTTGTTTTGGCGTGACTGAACCCCAAAGAGAGGCTGCCTACGTATCCTTTCGGAATCAAGTCAGACATAGTTCAGGGAAAACATTTTATTTTTTGTTGTTTTTTTTGTTTTTGTTTTTGTTTTTATTTTTTGTTTTGCTTTTATTTTTCTTTTTCTTTTCGTCATATTTCCTTTTTTTTATATAATACTTCTGTGTTCCAAAGAGGGTAGTCAAGGAAGAATAACTGGCTCAAATGGGTTTGTGAATGGTTGATAGTGTTTGGATAGCTTCTTCCTTGGTCATCTCAATTGCACAAATGGGTTTGCGAAGGGTTGATACTTCTTTTCATCTTTCTCAGAATCTTCTTGATGTTCTTGTTTGCTGCTTCGACGGCAACATTGGCTTTGGGCTGATAGAGAGTGGAATTTCTATGTGTTATTTTGAATTGTTCGCATACTTCTTCCATCAAACAACTATTCAGGTTGGCAGCATTGTTTGTGATGATAGTTGCAGGAATGCCAAAGTGGCAAATAAGATTAGAAAGCACAAAATCTACCACAGCTTTCTTGGTGACTGACTTACGATTGATGGCTTCAACCCACTTCGTGAAGTATTCAACAGAAACCAGTATGAATCTATGTCCGTTTGAGGCTTTTGGCTCGATTGGTCCAATGACGTCCATGCCCCAAGCAACGAATGGCCAAGGTGCTGACATAGGATGCAGTTCAGTTGGTGGTGCATGAATCAAATCACCGTGCACAACTGATGGAATTTCCGGACAAAGCTGAAGCAGTCCTTCTCCATAGTTATCCAATAATATCCTGGCCAAAGGATTTTCTTTGCCAAAACATACCCATTCATATGAGGCCCGCATACTCCTGCGTGGACTTTATGCATAATTCTTCCGGCTTCCTCGGCATCAACACATCTTAACAAATTGAGGTCTGGGGTCCTCTTATACAAGACATCACCACTTAAGAAGAAACCACTCGCATGTCATCTGATGGTTCTCTTTTGATCTCCAGTAGCTTGCTCAGGGTATTTTTGCATTTTCAAAAACCTTTTAATGTCGTGATACCATGGATGGATGGTTGGTTCTGCCTCAATCGTGTTACAATAACCATGCCTTTCCTTGATTTGGATCTCCAGAGGATCAATATGGGCATTGCCTGGGTAAGGAGCATCGAAGCCATCGTGGCAAGTGCATCAGCTAATTCATTGTGACACCGAGGGACGTACCTAAATTCTATCGACTTGAACCGTTTGCTGAGATCTTCCACATGTTGCCGATAGGGAATGAGCTTAACATCTCCGGTCTCCCACTCTCCCTGGGCTTGCCGGATAATCAGATCGGAGTCCCCCATGATTAATAACTCTTCTACGTCTTCGTCAATTGCCATGTTCATACCCATTATGCAGGCTTCATACTCAACGGTATTGTTCGTGCAGAAGAACCGAAGCCTGGCTGTAGCCGGGTAGTGTTGACCAGTAGGTGAGATCAAGATTGCTCCAATTCCCGCACCTCTTGCGTTTACCGCTCCATCGAAGAACATTTTCCAAGCATGAGTGTCTTCAGAGATTGATTCTATTAAATTTACCTCTTCATCTGGGAAGTAAGTGCTCAATGGTCGGTATACTTCGTCAATCGGATTTTCAGCCAGATGATCTGCCAACTCCTGGGCTTTCATTGTCGTATGAGTAACATAGACTATGTCAAACTCAGTGAGTAGAATCTGCCATTTTGCTAACCTCCCTGTGGGCATTGGTTTTTGGAATATGTACATCATTGGATCCAACCTGGTTATGAGGTAGGTGGTGTAGGCTTGCAGATAATATCTTAGCTTCTGAGCGACCCAAGTCAAGGCGCAGCAGGTTCTTTCCAACAGAGTATATTTTGCTTCATAACTGGTAAACTTCTTACTCAAGTAGTAGATTGCCTGTTCTTTCTGTTTACATCATGTTGCCCGAGGACACAGCCAAAAGAATTTTCCAATACCGTCAGATATAAGAAAAGAGGTCTCCCTGGCTCTGGTGGGACCAAGACTGGAGGATTTGACAGATATTCTTTGATCTTGTCGAAGGCTTCTTGACATTCATCCGTCCATTTGACTGCTTCATCTTTCTTCAACAACTTGAATATGGGCTCACATGTGGAAGTTAGTTGAGCAATGAACCGGCTGATGTAGTTTAATCTGCCCAACAAGCTCATCACATCTTTCTTAGTTTTTGGAGGAGGCAAATCCCGGATAGACTTTATCTTTGTTGGGTCTAAATCGATACCTCTCCTGCTGACTATGAATCCCAGAAGTTTGCCCGACGAAACTCCAAATGCACATTTAGTCGAGTTCAACTTCAGATCATACTTGCGCAACCGCTCGAAGAACTTTCTCCAATCTCGAACGTGGTCATCCTGAGTTTGGGACTTGAAGATTACGTCGTCCACATATACCTCTATATCCTGATGCATCATATCATGGAAGATGGTAGTCATAGCCCTCATATAGGTCGCCCTAGCATTCTTCAAACCAAACGGCATAACCCGGTAACAGTATGTACCCCAGGGTGTGGTGAAGGACATTTTCTCTGCGTCTTCCTCATCCATCAACACCTAGTGATATCCTGCGTAACAATCCACGAAGGATTGTATCTCATGCTTGGCGCAGTTATCAACAAGGATGTGGATGTTGGGCAAAGGGAAATTGTCTTTGGGGCTTGCCCTATTCAAATATCTGTAGTCCACACACACCCGGGTCTTCCCATCTTTTTTGGAAACTGGGACTACATTGGCCAACCATGTAGTGTATCGAACTACTCGGATTACCCCTGCTTTCAATTGTTTTGTGATCTTTTCTTTGATCTTATCGCTGATATCAGTTTTAAACTTTCTTTGTTTTTGCTGGACCGGAGGGCAATCGGGGTAAGTTGGCAACTTATGCACCAATAGATCAACATTCAGCCCTGGCATGTCATCATACGACCAAGCAAACACATCTTTAAACTCAAACAAGATTTGGATTATTGCACCTCGGGTTTTCTTATCTGTGTGAATGCTTATTTTGGTTTCCCAGATTTCCTCAGAAGTTCCCAAGTTAACCGGCTCAGTGTCATTCAAATTTGGCTTAGGTTTGTTCTCAAATTGTTCCAGTTCTCGAGTTATTTCCCTAAACACCTCTTCTTTATCATATTCCAGTTCTTGGTTCATTATTTCACAATTAGACAGTGTATTTGGATTTGGGAAATGAAGTCCGCAAGCATGTCATGTTATTTAAAGCCGCATTGTTATAACTGAAAAGAAGAAATAAAAGAGAAAAATAAAGAAAATCAGAAAAAATAAAGAGAAAAATGAACGATGAAATATTGATTTTATTTCTTGGAATTGGAAGATAACAGGGTTTACATTGGGAATTTAAAGACAAGAAACTAAAAGAAACATCCGAGTTACACCCTGGAATAACTCGGGATGCAGAGAAAGTAGCAGGACAGGTCTACCAGGACTCCCGCCTGATCGAAAATGGCGTAGCCTTCCAATTTTGAAGCTTGGTGCTTGGTCCCATGTATAACACCCCAGCGGTGCTAGTGCCCTCTTCTGGTTGAACCATGTGGGTTTCGTAGAGTACTTTTCTCATTGCCCCACATATTTCTTCAATTTCTTCAGCCGTGAAAACCTCATCATCTTCCTCTTCACTGTACTTTGGCTCGACAAAGATTTCATACAAATGTGGCAATGGATGTGGCAAGACCCATCCTTCCTTTTTTCTCTCATCTGCCCATTTTACATCATCTGGGGTAGGGTGGAAACCTATCCCGAAGAACTTTCAGCCGTAGGCAAAGCCACCAGCTCAGATATGCCTTGCAGAGACTTTCCAAGTCCTTTTCCTAGCTTGAAACCATGTCTGATCATCTCCTTTGCCACCATAATCGAGGCATTAGATAGGAAAGGTTGAGGGCAAGGGTTTCCTTCTTCATGCTGATCCACCACCACAACTTCAAATGCTTGTTATACTATGTGCTCACTAACCTCTCTGGCTTCTAAGCATGGGACAGATGGGTCCCGATAGATTAACTGTTCATCTTCTCCATGGACCATGATTTCCTGATCCTCATATTCGAATTTTACCATTTGGTGGAGGGTAGAAGGCACAGCTCCAGCGGCATGGATCCAAGGCCTTCCCAGAAGAAAATTATAAGGTGTATCCATATCCAACACTTGGAATGTCACCTCGAATCCACCGGTCCGATGGGCAAGATTAGGTTAATTTCCCTGATGGTATCTCTTTTGATGCCGTCAAAGGCTCTCACGCAGACATTGTTGGGACGAATTCTTCCGATCCAAATTTCCATATGTTGCAGTGTTGGAGAGTGGGCAAATATCAACACCCGAGCCTCCGTCTACCATGACTCGAAAAGTGGGCAAATATCAGCACCCGAGCCTCCGTCTACCATGACTCGCTTTACATAATATCCCTTACACTTGACAGTCAAGTGCAAGGCCTTGTTGTGAGCAGCTTCCTCTGGAGGCAAGTAATTTTTGCTGAATGAGATTTGATTGACAGCAAAGAACCTTTCCACCATTTTTTCGAGTTGTTCTACCGAAGTTTCAACCGGCACTTAGGCTTCATTCAGAGTTTTCGTCAACACCTTTTGATGCTCAGGGGATTTCAATAGTAATGACAGTAAAGACACTTGTTTAGGACATTTTCGCAACTGATCGACCACCTCATAGTCAGCCATTTTCATCTTTTGAAAGAAAACTTCCGTTTCCTCAGCACTCACAGGTTTCTTAGGCAGGAAACGGCTTTTGGTAGCATTGTTTACCTCTTCTATGTTTGAGTACTTTTTGGCGGGAACATTTTCTGGAAGCCCTCCCAGGATCTCTTTCCCTTTATACATAACCACCGTCTGATGATAATTCCATGGCATTGCAACAGGGTTGGTCACAGGCTTCTGTGGTACGCATCCAATAACCACTGGCTCACTCAGCCAAGGTGGTTTGATTGTCCCTCGCGCCACATAGGCTTGCTTGGGTACGTACACTTTTGTTCCCTTTTTCACTTCCAACTTCTTTGGAGGGCTCACAATCAGCTTCTTTTCTTGACGGCCTCGCGGGACATAGAGAATTCCATACTTGGGAGGTATCGCTTCTGTTCTGGCTTCAGCTTTCTTTTCTAGCTCTGTCTTGGTGACTTTGTTTTTCTTATCCCCTTTGTCTTGCTTTGGGGCAACCTTTAGATTTCTTTCTGTGTCAGCAATAGCAATTATGGCCTTTAATGCCGAATCGAACTCTTTATCCTCACAGATCATTCCAATCACGGGCCCGTTATTGTGGGCTGGCAATGGATTGTTGGTCACATCCGGGACCTCCTCATTCCTCAACACTATCTTCCCCTGCTCTATCAAGTCTTTAACGGCTCTTTTTAATGTCCAACAGTTTTCTGTATCATGCCATTAAGCTCCTGAGTGATAAGCACATCGGACGCCCCGCTGATTGGATGGTGATTCTGGGTTTTGCTTGTTTTGAGGTATGGGCTACAGCAAATTCATATGAACAAGCTTTGGGAACAGACTGGAGTAGGGTTCACCGATTGATGTAAAGTTTGGTCTCCTGGGTGGTTCCTAAGGACGGAAGTTATTCTGCAGAGGACGGGGGTTATAGTGGTTTTGGTGAGGAGGCTAGTTTCTTTGAAATGGAGCTTGGTTTTTATTGGCATGTGGCTGCGGCCGGGCAAAGGGTTGAGCGCTCATGACCGCGTAAAGTGGAGGAGCATAAGCCAATTCATGATGAGGGTAGTAATGTTGAGGGGTTCTTTCGGAAAACATGGGTCTGGGAGCGCGATGTCTCCTTGCCCCTGATACTTCCATAGACGTTTCTTCTTTCTTCTTTCCTTTAGCCATTCTTCCAGACCCGCCTTGAATGGCTTGGGAGGTTGCCTTGATGGCTGACTGGCTCAAGATTCTACCCGTTTTCAAACCATTCTCTACCATCTCGCCAATCTTAATTGCCTCTGCAAAGGGTTTTCCCATAGCTAATATCATGTTCTGGAAGTAATTGGCTTCCTGGGCCTGAAGAAATACGGTGACCATTTCCACTTCATCCATTGGAGGTTTTACCCTCGATGCTAGCTCGAGCCACTTAATCGCATATTCCCGAAAACTTTTTGAGGATTTCTTCTTTAGATTCTCTAAGGAGTTCCTGTCTGGCACAATGTCTATGTTGTACTGAAATTGTCGAACAAAATCTCTGGCAAGATCGTCCCAAATGTGCCATCGAGATATGTCCTGATCCATATACCACTCCGAGGTTATGCCTACCAAGCTTTCTCCAAAGTAATCCATTAACAACTCCTCTTTTCCTCCAGCCCCACGCAGTTGGTTGCAATACTTTTTGAGGTAAGCGATAGGATCGACGTACCCATCATATTTATCAAACTTCGGTGTTTTGAATCCCATGGGCAGGTGCACGTGAGGTAACATGCATAGATCATTATAAGAAACACTCTTCTGCCCGCTTAAACCTTGAATATTTTTCAAACTCTGTTCTAAACTCCTCATCCTTTTTGCCACTCATCCTACTCAGGCATTTTAGGAGTTTTGTCTTGTGCAGGTGTAAGCTCAAACGGGGGTGGTTGGGAGTAAGTGTATGTGGGATATTGAGGAGGATCAGCTTGAAAAATAGGATTTTGGAAAGTGAAGGCCGAGGGATCAATAGCAGGCCTAGGTAGCGAAGGTTGTGTGGTAGCGGAGCATGGTGGAGCGGTATTGGGAGCTACTCCTGATGTGAACACCTGGGGGCGTACCTCATAAGGTGTTCCTATAAAGTGAGCAGACATGGTGGGCTGTCCCAATGGGGTATTCGGATGACTGATGGGGATGTTAGAAGTACCCCCGGATCTCGGGAACAACTCCGGAAAGCCAGGGATAGCATTTGGAGGCTCTCTTCCGTTAGTCCATGCATCCCACATCTCCATAACTCGGAGATGTAATATCCGATTTTCTTCATCTATGGCAGACATGGAGGCCGGGATCCCTGAGATAGGGCTGTCTTCGGTGATAAGAACTGGTGGCAGGGTCATTTCAGATGAAATTTCTATATTTCTTTTTGATCTAGTAAAATACCGATGCGATGCCAGTTTACCAAAAACCAACCACCATTTCTATAAACCTAAACTGGAAATATGACAGCAACAAATGGTTAGTTTGAGACAAGTAACAGATAGGTAATCGCACATTGGGGTGTGATGCACCTATACAGTTAAACGAATGTCTACATGTTTGCCACGGTTGCATGCGTCATCCCGGCTTTTCATCCCGTTTCTTTTCTTTTGATTTGTTTTTCCTTGCTTTTCTGGTTTTCTCTCATTTTGATTTTTCTTTCCTCTCCATTTTTCTTTTCTTTCTGGCATTTCTCTTTTTGTGTTTCTTTTCCACTCTTATTTTTCCTTTTATCTGCTGCCCTCATATTTTCATTTTTTCTTAGGGTTACGATCGAATCTTATGGATATTGCCTATGTATCATGACCCCGCATGAATCAGACCAAGCGTAGTTCTTGCAAATAAATGCAAAAAATTAGGAAATAATTTTTGGGATTTTTTCAATTTTTCATTAATAAAACTTTGATTACAGAGATACTAGACTATTTGTTTTTCTTAAAAGAGGAAATTATAAAATAGACTCAAAATAACAAAATACAAACTCAATAACTAGGAATACATTAAAGCTTCAAATCCTAGGGCCCGCGAGGCGTCATTCGGCATCGCCGTGGGCCTACGTGTAAGACCCCCTTGTAACTGCTCCAAATCATTCATAACTTGCCGAATAAAAATCATCACTGTAGCAAAGAAGGTAGTGCGACTCATTCTTTCACCTGCTTGACATTTCATGACAATGTTATCCGCAATGGCTCGAATTCTTTCTCTGATCCGGCCCTTTTTCCTGAAGTAGTCGGCTTATCTGCTGGTTGCAGGCCTCTAAAACCTGGGAGTCATGGAAGTGATGGTCTTGTAATAGCTTTATTTCTTTCTCCATCTCAGCCATTAGCCTGTAGCAATGTTCCCTCTCAGCCTGAAATTCTTTGTCTCGTTGGGCTGCCTTGCCTTCAAGGGTATTCACTTTTCTTTTCAGGTTAGCAATAGTTGCCTCATAATTTCTTTTCATTTGTTGCACAAATTGGGCCCTTTCCTCTGTCTTCTTTGCCCACTATGCCCGGATATTTGCCATATTCCCTTCAGATTTCTCCAACTCTTCCTGGCACTCTAAGACTTGCTTCTTCAGCCCTTTTACCAATCTCTCACCGGACCGACTTCTTTCTTGATTTTTAGCAGCTATTTTCATTTGTTGGATTTGAATCTTAAGAGCCTCATTCTCTTGGGTTAGTTTCTTTTTGTCACCTTTATTGGCTGCGGCCTATAAGCTGTTTTCAAACTGAAGATCTTGAACCTATTTTTCCAATGCTCCTATTCGGGCCCTGTATTCCTTTTCCTTGGCTAGCCAATCCCATTGCACCTGGGCCCCGTCATTAAATTGTTGTACATGTAGGCTTTTGGCGGGTCTCTCAGGAATTTGAAATCTTTTCCCAAACCAGACCAAGTATTTGGGATCCACATCGCCCTTAGCCTGATCCTGCACTATGGTTTTAGGCTCAAGATACCTACATTCATTCCATATCTGGCGGATTTTTCCCTCCGAAAATGCAGCTTTTGAGCCTAGTTCGATGACTTGTTTGCTCAGATCTTTATCACCGTGGACGGTTTGGAATCTTCCCAGTTGCTGCAAGACTCGGTAGGGACCATAGGGTTGGATACTCTAAATGCCCATCAAGAGAATATTGGGTACTTCAGTTGATGTGTATACTGCCTCAGTAACGGGAAGCCACCCGAAAGTCCACTCAATTTTGTCAGCAGTCAAAGATCTCAAACATGATAGCCAAGCCTCGGTACCCTCAGGGAATTCAATGCATGTTACCCGGGTTTTAAATTCGTCAATACAGCTCAAACCGGTCAAACCATAGTTCATGTACCTAGTCCTATGACAGAGATGCTCTTGTATCCATAGCTGTAACAATAAATTGCAACCGTGAAAGAATTTACCCCCTTCTCGACATTTGGTCAAAGCTCGATACATTTCAGCCACAATCAATGGAACCACCGTGCTGTTGGTTTTCTTTATATCCACATCTAGCCTTCCTACGAGGCCGATATCTATGTGACCATCTTTTCGGGGACAGATCACGACTCCCAAGAAAGCTACCATGAAAGCTAATCCCCACTGTGCCTCCCACTTATCTTTGTTTCCAGCATGTGTCAAACCAGTGTTGGGATCCTCGAAACCTTTCGGGTTGCCATATCGGTGGTACAAGAAATGGAGAGTGCAATATCCTTCCGATAAATTCTTATCCTGAACATCCCGGTTGATACTCAATAAGTCCAGAAATCTATGTAGAGTTACCGATCTTGGCGCCAATGGATATCGACCCTTGAGGTTTCTATTAAGTCCTCCATACCCTGCAACCTCTTCTAATGTCGGTGTAAGCTCGAAGTCTGAGAACCAGAACACGTTGCGAGTTGGGTCCCAGAAAGGTATCAGTGCTTCATTAATATCCGGCCTCGGCTTAATGTTCAATAATCCGACCAGGCCACCCAGAATCTTTACCACCGTTTCTCTGCTACCTTTTCCTAGGTCATTCCACCACATGTGGTGTAACGACCCGACCGGTCATTTTGAGTACCAGCGCTCCGTTCAGCAGTCGAAGGCCATGAACAGCTTCATTTCAGGTATTATGACTTGTACGCGTGGTCAGAATTTGATTTCGGGAAATTCAGAGTTGATTTGGGAAGAGAATTCTCATTTCGGAAACTTAAAGTTGAAAGAATTAACTAGGATTGGAATTTTTAGTAAACGACCTCGAAATCGGGATCTGAAAGTCCCAGCAGGTTCGTATGATGATTTCGGACTTGGGCGTATGCCCGGATCGGGTTTTGGATAACCCGGGAGCGGTTTGGCGCCTATTGTGGAAGTTAGCATTTTAGAAGAAATTTCATAAGTTTGGTTTGAAGTGCATATCGGTGTTATCAACGTCCATTTGGAATTCCGAGACTGTGAATAGCTCCGTATAGTGATTCTGGAGTTGGGGGCGCGATCGCAAGTGAATTCGGAGGTCTGTAAACCATTTTGATGCCATTTGGCTAAAGATAGAAAGTTGAAGGTTTTTGGAGAGTTTGACCGGGGGGTTGACTTTTTGATATCGGGGTCGGAA
>MU730134.1:0-15471 GCA_026770625.1 Nicotiana glauca
TATGCCATTTAGGCATATTATCAAACACCTTGTAGGTATAAATCTTTTCAGCTCATAAACATAGTATTGGTTCATTCAATTATCACTATTAGCCAACAATTCATCCCATTATTTTTCTTCAATAATTTATACTCCTAATATTACATGTGTGATCAACCATTCACACCCAACCAACAAAATTCCAGTGAATAATCATCTTTAAATCCCTACCATGGTCATGTATTTAAATTGGGAATTTATGGCTTCCAATCACCATACCATAGGTTGTAATACATGATTCATACTCATAATTNATGAAATCTCCATGAAAACACACTTAAAAACTCACCTTAGGTGTGCAATTTGATGCCTTGGTCGAGTTGGGTGTAGAGAAAGCCCTAAGCTTGAGAGATATCTCAAATTCTCTTATTTCCGGTCTTTAGGGGTATTTAGAAGCCTTCCACAAGCGCGGTCGCGCACCTGGGCACGCAAATATGCACGTCCAAAGGAAGAATACTTCGCAATATGCGCGTCCACTATCGCGATCGCGCATCTGGGCGTGCAAGGGACACATGCTCAGTAAAATGGTCATAACATTCTGTATACACCTCCAAATGACAAACGGTTTGTTGCGTTGGAAATTAGACTCAAAGGAATTTGATTTGATAGGTTGTGCATCAACAACTCCTTACATAAGTGGAGATATGATCGTCCAAAATGAGGTCTTGTGGGCACTCATTTACAACTTTCATCTAATATAAAATTTTCCAACTTGACTTAGGCTTAGGCCTCTCCTTAGACCCCAATTCACTTCTAATATGTCTTATACGCTTATTAACATATCCAATTGATATCCATCATATCATAAATCCTCATTTGCACATGAATTAAAATAATTTAGCCTACCTTGGCACGACAAAATTTTAAATTACTCGAAAAAAAATTTCCGAGGCCTTACAAGTATACTCTCGGTCAACCCTCTCAATTTTCCAAACTTTAACTTTTTTCCAAATTCTGCCGAAATACCTTAAATTATGCTACGGGCCTCCAAATCTGAATCCGCATACATGCCTAAGTCCAAAATCACCATACAAAGCTATTGAAATCATCCAAAACTCATTCTAGAGTTGTTTACTCAAAAGTCAAATTTCAGTCAAACTCTCACCGTTTAAGTTTCCAAAACATAATCCTTCTTCGAATTTGACTTGGAACCCCCGTAACTGAATTCAACCATGCACACAAGTCAATACACATAATATAAAGTTGCTCAAGACCTTATACCGCTAAACGAAGCTTAATTTCTCAAAACTACCGATCGGGTCGTTACATAAATATACCCGGACTAATAAATGGAAGTTAGGTTCCAACATTTTAGAAGACCTTGATTGAGTTTTTGCAAATTATGATTGGATCACTTTATTTCCCGAAGCCCTAGTACATCACTTGCCCCATACCCACTCAGACCATTCACCACTTTTACTCACCCTTCAGCCTTCACGAATTACCAAATCACCCATTTTTCGTCTAGAAACCATGTGGACCTCCCATCCCGATTTTATTACCATTCTTCGCGATAGTTGACAACCGTCTCCTACCCTAGTATATGTCATCACCTCCTTTAGACATAATATTAGTAAGTGAAATAAAGACTCATTTGGCAATATTTTTCATCGAAAGCGTCACCTACTTGCTAGGTTAGGAGGTATTCAATCCTCCCCAAATTATCCCACTAGCTCTTTCTTACAACAATTGGAAAGTACTTTATCACAAGAATATAATGATGTTCTTCGTCTTGAGGAAGAATTCTGGGAACTCAAATCCCGTGTCCAATGGCTGCAAGACGGTGACACTAACACTAAATCTTTTTACCTTTCCACATTACACCGTCGTTGTAAGAATCATATCCATTCTTTAAAGGACCTCGCGGGTAACTGGTACTATGACAAACTTCAAATTCATGACACCATTATCGATTACTTTAACACACTTTACACTACTGACTCCACACACTCTCTACTACAATCCACCCCTAATGTTCCTCACCCATAACTCCAGCTGCCAATGTAGATCTACTCTTCCCATTATCAATAAGCGAAATTATTTCAGCCATCAACTCATTTAAACTCTTCAAAGCACCCGGACTAGATGGACTATACCCTTTCTTTATCAACATTACTGGACGGAAGTGGGACCGAAAGCCATCTCTTTCTGTCACCAAATATTATCAACTTTTCAAATTCCTTAACCCATTAACCAAACTTATGTATGTCTCATTCCAAAAGTTCGTAATGCATCCATGATTACTCAATATCGCCCTATTGGCCTGTGTTCTACAATCTATAAAATCACTAACAAACTTTCAGTACAACGTATTAAACCTCGAATGCCTATACTTATCAGCCCTACCCAATCTAGCTTCCAACAACATAGACGAGCGGTTGATAATGCTATCATCGTATAGGAAATTCTACATCACTTTCAGAAGAAATCAGGTAAAACTAGTCTCATGCTTCTTAAGTTGGATCTAGAGAAAGCTTTCGAGCGACTTGAATGGTCTTTTGTTGGACAGGCTCTCCAATACTTCAACTTCCCCTCTCCTATCATTCCATTAATTATGTCCTATGTCACTACTTCCTCATTTTCCATCCTTATCAATGGTACTCGTACCCCTTTCTTTTCACCTTCACGTGGCATTCGTCAGGGAGACCCCATGTCCCCTTACCTTTTCATACTATGTATGGAATTACTTACTCGCAAAATTAAAATGACTGTTGATTATCAACTTTGGAAACCCGTCCATCTTTCCCCACACGGTCCCCCTCTCTCACTTGTTCTTTGCGGACGATATTATCCTCACTTCTACAAAGTCAACCGCAATTGTCATACTATCATCGACATCCTCAATGACTTCAATCGTGTCTCCGGTAAAAAAATTAACTTCCAAAAATCAAAAAAAATGTTCTCAAAAAATGTTTCCTCCCAGGATAAAACCTTTGTCCTATCATCTTTTAATATGACCGAAGGTACATCTTTTGGTAAGTATCTAGGTTTTCCGATATTTACTGAGTGTCCCAACAAGCGACATTTCCAATTCATTCTTGATAACTTTAAACAGCGGCTTGCGGGCTGGAAAATAAATTTTCTTACTATGGCCGGGCTCACTACCCTTATTAACTCTATCCTAAATAGCCTCCCAAACCACATCATGTAATACATTAAAATTTCTCGTACTATTCTGTCTCAATTAGATGGCTGCCAGTGCAATTTTCTCTGGGGCACCACTCTAAATAAAAAGAAAATTCACCTCGTAAAATGGAGTACTATCACCCTGTCAAAAACACATGGTGGCCTTGGTATCCAACGCCTATCCCAATAAATGAAACATTACTCGCTAGTCAAGCCTGGCGCATGCTTCACAACCCCTCCTCCCTCTGGGCTGCTATCCTCCTCCACAAATATTATTATCACACTACAAATCCACATACTCGTGGTCATTTTATTTGGAAAAATCTACTCTCTGGTTGGCACCTCAGTCAACCAGGCATCAAATGGCTTATAGGTGATGTCACACTTATTAATTTCTAGTATGACGCCTGGATCGATCATTTAGACAATGTATCACTGGGCCCTTACCATGTCATGCTCTTATCGATATCGTATCCATTTATCTTACACATCACCAATGGGACTTTACCAACGTCCCTTTTGAACTACCATCCGATCTCTTGCAATAGATCCTCAACACATATATTCCCTCTCACACTATTAACCCTGATTCTTTTTCTCGGACTCTAGATTCCAGAGGCACCTTCACCAATAAATCACTATATCATCAATTACTCCCTACTTACTCCGGACCATCCTTTAGTTGTCTTTGGGAGCTCTGACTCCCGCCCCAAATTAAACACTTTCTCTGGCTGATTAGCCATAACCGCCTCCCTATTGGTAGCCATTATCACCACATAGGCATGCTCCCAAATGACAATTGCGCCTTATGCCTAACCCACCCCGAAACAACGACTCATTTATTCCTCTAGTGTCCAGTTGCAGTCCATCTTTGGTCGCAGTTATCCATGCTACCAACAATTACGACACTTTTGAACAACATTGACTCTCCACTCATTTGGCTTAATCATTTTCTTTTCCATACTCACATGCTGAATTCACTAAATATACCTAATGACATACTTATTCCCTTTGCTCTTTGGAACATCTGGATGGTCCGTAACGGTAAGCTTTTTCAAACCCATCATCAGCCCCTCTCCGCGTCTCTTATCCTTCGTATGCCTGCGGAATTCTACTATATAGTTACCCCCTCCTGCACTACATCTCCACGTATCCCTATGCACATCAAGTGGCACCTTCCTCCTCCAGGTTACTTTAAACATAATACTGATGTTTCTACCTCACAACACACTATGCATGAGGCAATTGGTGGAGTCATCCGGGACCACAAGGTAAATGGCTTCTGGGCTTTGCGGGTCATCATTTAGTACATGGAAACATGAAAGATGAGCTATTAGCACTATACCACGGCCTGAACTTGGCCTTCACTCACGGCCACACACCCTTGGAAGTCAATTTAGATGCTAAGGCCCTTATTTCTATACATCATTTCTCCCATCCACTTTATGCTAACATCATCGTTGATTGTAAGTGTCTAATCGGCCGGCTGCATGATCAGGATGTCCTCCACATGTATAGGGAGAAAAAACAGGTAGTTGACTCCTTAGCTAAACATGGTTTGCAGATGGAGGCTTCACCAAACATCACCGTTTTTGCTCAAGCTCCGACTTTTGTATAGAAGATGCTTGAAGACGACCGTTTGAGAATTCTTTTTGTTAGAAACCTTCCCCCGCACTGCCAGACTAGCACCATCGACGGGGTTTTTTTTGTTATCCTTCAGGAATGGCCCCAACAAATAGTTTACCCCCTAAACCCCCTTTTTGTTACGACCCATCCAAAGATTGTCCCCTAGGATATTGTGTTTGATGCCTCCTACCCCTTGTAACGTTCTACCTTAATATTATATAATATCGCATCTTTTGCATTGAAAAGAAAATTGACAACACAATGCTTAGAAACAGGGAATATATGGCAAAAAAAATTAAAAATAACTTATTTTTACTGCTCAAAATAATAACCGAAAAATATATATTTTTATATGTATATATACATTTATGTATGTTATATATAAAAGGTATACATATTTTATATACTTTTAATTTACGGCTACGGAAAATATAGAATTTCTATCGCGGGCTAAAATTGATCTTTGCCCTAGAAAGAAAGTTGGGCCCCTGTTACGAGCTATGACACATCTAGCTAACATACGTTGACACAAAAAAAAAAAAAAAAAGTAACATACAAGACCATAATCTTGTGGTCATTTATTACACATATAATAACTAGGAAAATGATACATTAATCATTTAACTCGTAAATAAAACTATGTAGTGATTATAGCACGCAGATTCTAATATAAATAGTCAGTATATTATTTGGTGAATATTTTTGGCATAGCACGCAGATTCTAATATAAATAGTCAGTATATTATTTGGTGAATATTTTTGGCAGATGTTATGATTTGGAGAATATCTTTTTTAGCAGATGGAAGGTTCATTGCATTAAGATTGAGATATAGACATGTATAACACAAATATTTTGTAAGTTTACCCTTGTTTTCAAAATGAAAATAAAAATAAAAAGATGAAATCAAGGTAAATTTGGAATTTAGATATTTTATTTCTGTAAACATGATTCCCTATAAATTATCTCATGTTGAATCCGGTATGCATAACACCGAAAATTGCAACACAAATATTATACTGTTTTTACTTATACCACAAACAATATGCCAAGTAAACACAGTATAATAATACCAAATTATTTAATAAGACTATTGTCTTTTATTTGATATTTTCTTCCACCAAAAACTTCATTCACTTCTCTTCAAAGGGTGGAATGCTTTGTTCATTTCTAAAGAAGTTTGAAGGATCCACCTTAGTCTTCACTTGAACCAATCTATCAAAATTATTTTTAAAATACTTATAACCCCAAGCTTTAGCTTGTTCATAGCTTGTTTTTTCGTTCATGTTGTTGGCCCCAATATCAAGATCCCTATAATTCACATAAGCAGCTCTTGGAGATTTCGAAACTAAAGGAGTCATATATTCATAAAGCTTTCTTATCCAATTTATGTGCCTTTCTGCTTCTTCTTCTACTTTGTCAAACCAACTCACACCATATTGTATTTCATATAAATTTCCAGCTCTATGTGGGTATGGAATTTCATTCTCTGAAATTTCATCCATTTTCCGACCATATGGAGTTAGGAACATTAGTCTTAATGCATCTTCATCTTCTTTGAATAAGTCCCATATCCCTTCTAGTTCTCTTTTTGAGATTGGATTTTGTACGAAGTCTGATTTTACCTTAAAGTAATGTCCAAAAGATTTACCTCTCTTTAGTAGAACATCAAGGGATTCTCGTCTTGAGTATCCTGCAAAATATAAAGTAGACTCAATCCAGCTCATCTCCATGCAATCTTCTCTTTTTAACCCTAATTCAGGGAAGCTTTCATGCATTATACCAAGTAATTGATCAATTCCATTTCCACCATGGAATATGGAGTAGAATGAAGCTACAAGGGCATTTTGTTTGTTTTTGCGGATCACAACTCTAATGAACAAATCTTGATGGAACTTTGGTGAGACATATTGCCATTTATGAATGAGTTTTGTTGCATTTTGTTTCAAGGTTTTGTCAATGGTGAAGACTATTACCTTTTTAGGAACATCTGCCAATTTGATTTTCCATGCAAGAACAATTCCAAAGGTATTGCCTCCACCTCCTCTTATAGCCCAAAAGAGATCTTCCCCCATTGACTTCCTATCAAGAATTTTTCCATTCACGTCCATTAAACGTGCATCTACAATATTATCTGCTGCGAGACCATATTTTCTAATCATAACCCCAGTACCACCTCCACTGAATACACCACCTGCACCAACTATCGGATAGACTGCTGCAGAAAACCCTAAGGTTTTACTTTTTTTCGCGATTTTATAATAGAGTTCACCAATACTGGATCCTGTGTCAACCCATGCACTTTTTTCCTTAACATTGATAGTGATTTTTCGGAAGTTGATGAGATCCATTAAGACGAATGGAACGTTAGATACATAAGAAAGGCCTTCAGGGTCATGTCCTCCACTACGAACCCTAACGTGCATGCCAGTTTTCTTAGCACATAGAATGACTTGTTGGATTTCATGTTTACTTACTGGTGTCACAATTACAAGAGGTTTAGGGGTTTTCGTAAAATTGAACCTTAGGTTCTGTATAGAGAACTGCAAAATGGATGAGTAAGATTTGTTGTTTTGAGTGCAAAAGGAGACCTTTTGGTTATTACCAACAGATAAGCATTGAAGGAACTTTTCCTGGGCATCAGCAGAAGCTGTGCATAAAGATGACGATACGACAAGAAGTGAAAGACAGGAAAGCCAATAGATCATCATTTTTTTTATGTTAATTACTTTGAGAAAAAATATTTCAAGAACCACTATTTATAATGCTAGTAGGACCTAATGTTATGGTTGAAAGATTAATGCAACTTGTTTCTTTCAAGTTGTGTCCAACTAAATGGACTTATTCAGCCATCTAGATTAAGGTTGTTCAAATCTTTGAAATTGTTAGGAAACAATTTTGCAATTGTTGGGATGATTTAAATGTAAACTACGTTTGTAAAGAAAAACAAGGGTAGGTAAAAAATTTAATTTTGTTATAAATTGAATTTTATTTATGGTGAATGTCTATACTTGGTGGCTAAGTCACCTTGTTCCTATAAATAAAGGGTTCTATTACATTGCAATTCATCCTAAATCAATACGAATTCTCTCTCTCTACTTTTCTCTGTAATACTCTTCTTCTTCTTTTATTGTTTTATAACAAGTTATCAGCACGAGACTCTAACCAATTGAGTAGAAGCTTTGGGATTGAGCATAATGATTGTCAATTATTCCATGAACTCCTTCATGAGTAAATTCTGGATTTAAGGTAAGTATTTTACTTTACTTTTCTCGTTTAAATTCTTGACATTCTATAATTTGATTTTAAATTCAAGCAAAGATGATAAATTTGATTATAACTCTATTGGAGTTTGCAAGAAATTATAACCACCAGAAGTGGTAAATTTTTTATGCCTCACTATGATCAAATTCATGTAAGATTATGGGCAAAGAATTGAAAACTCATCCCATTAAATTTGCTCCATTCTCATTTCCTTAAGAGAATGTGATAGCAGTATGTGATAAGTCTGAAAGAAGATAAAACTATTACTATAAATGTATCAATGGATGTGAACGTGACAATAGACGAAATTATAATCGTCATCATTGTGATAATGAGAAGAATAAGGTTTCTCAAAATAATCCTTCACTCTATGAAAGTAATATTTGTCATCGATTTAATATGAGATTTTATAAAGCACATATATATGATTATGGTCCATTCATGATGTGAATGTGACAACACGTGATTTAAGAATACATATTCATTTTTGGAAGGATGTGAGCGTGCTAGTGGTATATAGCACAATCACCTCTAAAAGGAGGTTTGAGATGATATAAGAAAATAATATCATTATTATGGCATAAAGTCATTGGTCACATACCTATTGTACGCCAAAATATTTTGGCAATGTGATTATTAAAGGACAACAATAATGTAAGAAACATATCTTTCATATAATTTTGTCCATGACCATAATGGTATAACTTTCTCCTTGAAAGAGAAATATGACCATATGGATGTTGATGAATATGTGGTAGTACAAAATTAATTGAGAGCTCTGGAAGAGCCAAGTATCACTATTTTGGAGAAAATTAATTATCAATAAGACGTTGTGTACATTAAGTCTCAAAGAAACTTATCGAGTTTCTAAAATATTCGCGAAAGCTGTTGGTCATACTGAGACTATAAATAAAAGGAAAGATTTAATATCTTCTATTACTACAACTTGTAGCAGGGTAATATGTATGTGAAAAGCTACCCGCTTTATTCTCTAGTTTGTACCATACAAATAAAAAAATACTACACTAAAGTGGATGTTTATTGACATAAAATTCATATCATAATAAACTTGGAGTTTATTGATAATTGCACACATCATGGTGTAAATATGAAGTTTATCAATGTTGATAATTTATTCAGTTGGCATAATTGGTTTAGCCATATCAATTAAAGTATGACGTGCAAAATAAAAGAGAATTCACATTGGTAAATATTAAAAAACTCGAAAGTTCTTTACGAATTCTCTTATATTGCTTGTTCTCATTAATTAATAGACCAACTAAAATTGGGAATGAATCCCATGATGTTGGAAATATCAAAGGTGAATATGGGATCATTCACCTGCCATGTATACTACATAAGATGCATCTATGAGATGATTAAATATATTAACATGCAACATGGTATTTGCAAGGCAACTTGCTCAATAATTTAATTTAGAGCATAATTTCCAGAATTTTAACTCAAGATAGTTCATCTTGATAAGTTGGTTTAGCAAAATAATTTATTGAGTGCCTCCACTTAATAGCTAAACTATTACTTATGAGAACAAAGTTATCTATATCAGTTTGATATAGGTTATATACGAAAATTATATTACATTCTCCCCTCACAAGTGATTCAGGATCAGGAACCAATTCCATCTTATTATTATTGATGTGCGATGTATATTTTGACTAACACCATAACGCACAAAGATGGATTCTCAAAGTTGAGGAAACAAGTTAGTTTTTCTAATATGAGGGGAAGACAAGATACAACAGTTACATGGAATGAATTATTATTTATACATCTAGATCCTCGAATAAAATAATATGAACTTGAAGTTCATAAAAGGATAATTCATGTGCAATTTATTTCAAAGCATGCCAGATGCATTTGCTGACCCAAAGAAAGTAAATATATTTTCACTGCAAATGCTCCTATTTGAATAAGTCCTAGAAGGACAAAGTCTATGGTACGCTTAAAGCATATAGACAAATAGGTTTCAAATAAACTTCTTGATAAAGAAGATGAGCAAATGATCAAAATGATCATAATAAAGGAGGCAAGTGATCTAGAAGATCACATGACATAACACTTCATAAAATCTCACGAGAGATTCAGGTACCTGAATATATGAATGAAGAGATCTCTATGTTATGTCTTTATTAGAAATAAAGAGGTTGGAACCAATATAAAATTCTCGTCGACGACATCTGTAATAGTGCTATGTGTGTGTGTATATATATATATATATATATATATATATATATATATATATATATATATATATATATATATATATATATATATGAGGATCTTAAGTCTGGATGAATAATTCAAGTAGAATTTGGTTTCATATGCAAGACATGTTGTTTTGGACCTGCAGTCCCAACACTTGAAAGTATAAAGTCAATGATATGTGTAATTAGTTTTTGATATCTTATATGTCTAGCATGACATAAAAACTTGATATGCATCTAAGTCTATTATATGGCTTATATGACTTAACTTATATGACAATACATGAAGAATTTAAGTTGCTTGAAGCATATACAATTCTTGATCTTGAAGTACCACTTCCTCAGTGCAATTTGTGCACAAATATTTCTTGCTATAATTATAAGCATGATAATATGATAGCGAGAATATCTATGGAGATATTGAAGAGCCATTCCACGACATTATATGAAGACATTATATATTTATCAAGAATGATGATTTCAAGGTGCAATATATTCATTCAAGTTAATATGGCTGATTTACTCATCAAATCTCTACCAAAGATCTTTTGAAGATGGTGCACAAGATTGGAATACAAATGTTCAATGATGTGAATTGATGCTCTCATCAGGGGGAGTTGATATGCATTGTACTTTTTTCCCTTACAAGGTTTTGTCCCACCGGGTTTTCCTTGCATGGTTTTTAACGAGGCAACCAAAAAGCATATTATTAGATATGTGTAATCTTTTTCCTTCTCTAGAATTTTTTTTCCACTGGATTTTATTTTAGTTAAGGTTTTAACGAGGTAGATTATCTGTTGAATAGACATTCAAGGAGGAGTGTTATAAATCAGAATTTTATTTATAGTAAATGTCTATACTTGGTGGCTAAGTCACCTTGTCCCTATAAATAGAGGGTTCTATTCCATTGTAATTCATCCCAAATCAATACGAACTCTCTCTCTCTCTACTTTTCTCTGTAATACTCTTCTTCTTCTTTTATTGTTTTATAACAAGTTTGTATAATATTATAGCAAACTCTTTTTTCTGCGGTATAGCTTCTCCAAAAAATTTTAATATATGGTAATATTTTATTCCTTTAATTTCTCTCTCACACTTTTTTTTTTTTGGGTCTTAGTCTAAACTGCCAATAACTATTCTTTAATCTCATGGTTTGATTTCAATTAGGTAAAAGTGATTTGACAACCAATGTTAGATCAAGTTTCATATAGATGTTAGAACGCCTTTCACCCCCTCCCATTTGGATGCAGATAGCATTTGCTGCAAAGCATCCAACTTTGGTACCATTAATTATGAAAATGGTGCATCATCAACTTGAGGGGAGACACTGCTAGTTTGCTCTTACTTTTTTTCCTATTAAATGAATTCACAAAGAAAGAAAAAATCACAAATGTTTTGGTATACATTTAATGATCTTTGTAGTGTAACTTTTTATCCTAACGGACATATAATTTAAGGGCAAAGGACGATATAAATTAAATTTTAGTAACACAAAAACCTTAACCACTAAAAAAGAGTCCAATTTAATTAGCAAGTTAAGAAAGCAATTCAATTTGTAATCCACGGACTAAAATCCAAATATTAGATTACATATATGTATGATAAAAGTCAGGGAGAAATTAAAAAATAGCCAGATTTACAAGTGGTAATTGAAAAATTGCCACACTTTCAAAAGTAATCGAAATTTAGCATTTGAACTATTTACATATGAACTTCCAGCATAACATGCTGGAATTTCGTAATGTGCTGGAGTTCTAACATTATGCTGGAAGTCCATACACAACTGCTCCAATCTCTAGTATATCACGCTGGAACTTTCTGTGTGCTGGAGTTCCAACATAATATGCTGGAAGTTCATACACATGTGCTCCAATCTCCAGTATATTATCTTCGAACTTTTCGTGTTGCATCAAAATAGTAGCTCTTTTTTAATGACTTTTCAAATACAGGCTATTTTTCATTTACCAGTTCGAAAACTGGTTAGCCGTGCTATTTTGACTAAAAGACTGATTGGCTAATGCATCTTAACTTTCAGCGTAGAAATGGCGTGGGATAGCCACTTTTTAACATGGTATTTAGTTTTTACCCAATATTTTTGATGCTCAGCAAAAATATTCACTACTTTATTAAAATTAATAAGAAAAGAAATTTTACCCTTTCTTCATGAGTGCTGTATAAATATTAAGGACACAGTATCCTTAACATTTACATTGCATACATGAAGTTAAGGACGTCATATCTTTAACATTTATACTACACATATGAAGTTAAGGACACGATGTCCTAAAGTTTAAAAATGGAAGGTGCAAATACAGGACACTTTGTCCTTAATATTTTACGCAGCATTCATGAAGTTAAGGACACCATGTCCTTAATATTTACACAACATTCATAAAGTTAAGGACTCTATGTCCTTAACATTTACACTGTACACATGAAGCTAAGGACATCATATCCTTAACATTAACACTGCACATATGAAGTTAAGGGCATGGGCTCCTAAAGTTTAACAACAAAAAGTGCAAATACAAGTTAAGGACATTATGTTCTTAATTTACACTGCAGATATGAAGTTAAGCACGCACCATGTACTTAACATTTACACAACACATATGAAGTTAAGGACATAATGTCCTAAAGTTTAATAACGGAACATGCAAATACAAGTAGTTCAATCGGCCAGAGCACCGCCTTGTCAAGGCAGAAGTTGCGGGTTCAAGCCTTATCAGTCCCAACGGATTCAATAAATATATCAATTCATCTCTCCATTTTTTGTGAAAGGGGGTGCAGGGAGCATAATTTCATTCCAACGGGGAATCTTATTTTTTTTCTTTTTTGTTTCGCATTTTTCATCAAACAAATAGGGAAATTTTTCATTACTTCAACTAGTACCGATTGATGGGAGAGAGACTTATGTGGATTAGTAATTGTTCTTAATATTTACACAATATTTATGAAGTTAAGGATACCATGCCATTAATATTTACACAACACTCATGTCCAATATAGTGGTATTTTCGTCTGAACGGGTAAAAATTTATTAAGCATTGGCTAAAGAGTAAATACATTTTAAACAGTGACTAAAGAATAAAGACTTCTCTAATTAGTGGCTAACGGTGCTTTTCTCTATACCCTTTCACGAGAAGACCCAAAATCTCCACCAGTACCGCCTTCAATTCCACCACTTTCAAGCGCCCTCTAGTGCAATAAAAGTTTTCGATGGTAAAGGACCATTGTTGGGGGAGAGAATAAGATGTGAGAAACGAAGCCACTGGTGAATGACCTTGGAATATTCTCCGGCCGGAGAATTTTCTGGCGTAGTCATTTTTTATTTCTTTTTTTTTTTTTTAGTAAATGCATAAGTACCTCTATAATCTATAGTCGTATTTTTAACTACGCACTTTATCTTTGCGGGGTTCTATTATCTCTATGAACTATTTTGAAGTAGAATAAATTCACCCTTAAAATACAACTATCGCATTTTTATTTGGCGGTGAACCACACTTGCTTGACACGTGGTATTTCATTAAATTTTTTATTTATTTCTTATTCTCTAAGTAATTTCTTGCTCTTTTTTCTCTTCTTTTTTCCTTTCTCCTTTCTCTGTTTGATTTCCGTCACCTAACCAAGCTGAACATTAAACAACAAGGATTTACCCAAATGTCATTAGTCATTCACTTTATTTTCTTTTTTTTGCTGCTATGCTTGGCTTAAGGTCTTTAATGGCTATTTGATAGACGGTTTGGATGGTGATTATGACTGGTGATTGTGGGTGGTGTAATCAACATTAAAACGTAAGTGATGATGAACGATCTGAGTATATAATGTGCTGCTGGGTAATAAAAAAGATTCTTTTAGTTTAAATTTCATTGACTCCATTTTTTCTTGCATACAAAAGACTTTTCGGTCATAAATATTTTTTCAAATATGAGTGTATTTTGCTTTGCATATAAATAAATATTTTTAAAAGTGTAATTGTGTGTGAAAGAAAGAGAAAGAAGTAGTGTATTGGGAAAAAACTGAATTTATATTAAAGATGACGTGACATGACACGTGGATTGGTCAAAAGGTCAACAAGCAATAATTAATTGAGAGACACGAGAAGAAGAACTCAAAATAGATACGGGGTGCAATTCACATACGTATCTCGTATCTAAATAAAGCATTTAAGACCAGGAATTCGTGAGGATTCAAAAGACATAAATCTGATGACGAAAAGTAGTCCAAATATAGTATTAAATGCCGAATACGTTAGTAAACTGGTATTTTATAGCAATAATTATGTAACGCCTCATTAAATGTCCGTTATTATTCTTATTTAGAATAAGGAAGTGAGCCGTTACTCCTTATTAGCTATAAAAGGAGAAGACCTCATCATTTGTAAGGACAGAAAATATCATCTACATCATATTGAAATACAAATTTCTTTACTGCTTATTCTTATTCTAAGAAAGCCTATTATACTCCTTGGTCTCTTGATTATCAGTAACCCGATTTTTTATCTTAAATTCTAGTTTTGACCAAATTATTATTTTTTGGTTAAACAAATTGGTTCTGTTACCGGGAATCTGATAATCTATTCTTTCTGAAGTTACATTCTACCCATTGTTAACATCACGTCAAACAACAATAACAACAACAACAACAACAACAATGCTGTTGAAAATCAAATCCATCAGGGTCATGGGGATTTGCACAACGTTAACATAGTTCCTTCCTCTCAAACTTCTCCACGCCAATCTCGTGAAGGTACTCCTGCACAAGAATCACATGCTGATGAGCAAGAGCAATCAGAACATTTTGAGGGACCAGAGGAAGCTCTGCAAAGAATAATTGTTGTACGGGTTAGCCAAGCTCTTCAAGCGGTAGTTAGCCGGTTACCTGTTGTACCGCCCACTCCTTCACCTAATAACAATACACTGGAGAATCCTCGTTCTGGCCTTGTTAACACAAACGCAGGAACCCCCAGTGAACCACGAGAAATGGATCCAAGTAATACAAATAATTCTTATTTATAAAATTTGGTACTAACTTTGCAGACACAGCTCAAAGAACAAAGCGAGCACATCGAGCAAATACCTGATGTTCCTCCAATAATCAAAGGAATAGATGCGGATAAATACTCACAACAACCTTGGAAACCAAGTGCTGCTCCTCTTCCAATCCCTAAAAAGTTTAAAATGCCTGACATTT
>MU730134.1:26123-59027 GCA_026770625.1 Nicotiana glauca
GTAGGGATTGTAAGCTCAGTTATAAGAGAAGGGTAAGCATCAACCTTTTCTAATTTTGCAACTTACTTCTGAAGAGACGTTCTGTCACCCCTAAAAGACAAATCACTTGGTACAATCTCTTCAACTAAGGGTTCTTAAGAAGGGTCAAAAACCTCTTTACCTTTAGAAGAAGGAGTTTTAGAGATGGAACCTTTGATGCCTGAACTCGAAGAAGGAGAAGCAGAGCCAGTCGAACCTCCATGTGTGGATCCTAAACTCCGAAGCCTTCCTCATTTGCCTCTTCTATGCCTAATCGGAGCAGGGGCATTAGGAAATTGATCAAGAACTGGAACTTTTCTAGGGTTGGGGTTTGGAGATGTCATTGTTAGACGAATTTGAACTAAGGATAAGTAAAAGAAAGTAAGGAAACACTTGATGAAAATTTATGAAGAAGGTGACAAAGGAAGAGAGCAACCGTCAAACTAAGAAGTATAATGATGAAAAGCCTATATTAAAGGGAACTATCACTTCGTGAAAAGAAGGGTTGAGGAAGCCTATAAAGAAGGATGTAGAATTGCAGATCTAATCAGAAGATGACACGTGTGTGAAGCATTAAATGAGCAAGGTAGCTGAGGCGTCAGTATTGTCATAAGCATTGATTATGGCAAAAATTCCACTTCCCAATTATTTAATTGATAAATAAAAGGAAAGTGGGGGGACAATCTGTATTGGGAAAAAACTCAATTTATATTAAAGATGACGTGGCATGACACGTGGATTGATCAAAAGGTCAACAGGCAATAATTAATTGAGAGACACGAGAAGCGAAAGACACGAGAAGAAGAACTCAAAATAGACACAGGGTGCAATTCAGATACGTATCTCGTATCTAAATAAGACATTTAAGACCAGGAATTCCTGAGGATTCAAAAGACATGAATCTGATGACGAAAATTAGTCCAAATACAGTATTAAATGCTGAATACATTAGTAACTGGTATTTAATAGCAATAATTGTGTAACGCCTCATTAAATGTCCGTTATTATTCTTATTTAGACTAAGGAAGTGAGCCGTTACTCCTTATTAGCTATAAAAGGAGAAGATCTCATCATTTGTAAGGACAGGAAATATCATCTACATCATATTAAAATACAAATTTCTTTACTGCTTAATCTTATTCTAAGAAAGCCTATTATACTTTTTGGTCTCTTGATTATCAGTAGCCCGATTTCTTATCTTAAATTCTAGTTTTGACCAAATTATTATTTTTTGGTTAAACAAGTAGCATATCTGCATTATAAATGGAAGAAGAAAAGCCAGACAACGTCACCAGCAAATGATGTCGAAAAAGTGAGGACGTAGCTGTAGGAGAAAAGAAAACAAGTAAAAGAAGAAGAAAAAGGAAAAGTGAAAAATTATATATTTAATTCAAAAAAATTAGAAACTAAATTTCTTATGGAAATTAAAATTAAAATTTTGCTTTTAACTCTCTCCGGGAGAGTGAAATACACACACTCTGCTACATAAGCTTTTAGAGTGCAAATAATTCTATTTCATTATCTTTTTCTCAATCCGACACTGCAAACTCAAATTATGAACAATAAAGATTCTGGGATATTTTTTCGTTTTTCTTTGCATAAGTTGAGGAAGAAATTAATGAGAGCAACTATGGAAATAGTAGTTCATACTACTGATAAACAAAACTGTTTGACTCAAAAGCTATTGAATACTTTTCGGGCAAATCAATCAATATAGATAAAGGGGTAAATCGTAGTCGAAGATAATGAACCTTAGGACAATCTTTGTAGTTAATCTGAGCAGCGATAATATAAATTAAGGGGAGAGGGAGAGGATGATAATCTTCGAGAGCTGAAAGATGCAATTTTAGAGAGAGAAGAGAGAAAGACAATGTTAGAGAGATCTTGTATTATCAATAATCATCCAATGCCCCTTACATTGCTCTTCCCCCTCCCCCCTTTTTATATAGGGAAGAGCCTTTATCTAAAATATTTTTAAGACACAAATAAAGTACACGCTATCTAATGGCCGGCGTGGTCATGAGGTCGTCCCCTCATTACCCCCAAGCCGTCCTTTTAACTGGACTCGTGCATTTATGATCGGTCGTACTTACTGGGAGACGTGATCAGTCAAATTCAATCCCATATAATTAGTCCCTCCGCTCATCGGGGTCGCAACGAGATGCGTCATCGAGGGGTGGAATCAATGCATTCATTTTGGGAGAGTTTGACCTTACTAATGGGTTGTGACGTGACAGGTACGAAACAGTCATCATGCATGACTGTCAAATAACCAAATCGTAATGCCTTTCCCCGTGCGATGTCAGCGTCTACAGGTGTCATCATTGCGTGTATTCTCGAGGCAGGGAACCGACAACTCTGGCGCTTGGTTTCCCGCTCTGGTTCAAATTCTGCCTCTTCGATTCTGGCGCCTTCCAACTCTATAAATAGGGGGAGGGTTTAACTTGATTCAAACTTTTGATCATTTTCAAAAGCATTCCCCCTTCGTATATATCTTCATCTTCCGGTATGTTTCCTCCTTATCGAGAATCTCCCTTTCCTTTGTTGTTTCTGTTCATAACCCTTTCTTTGTCGAAATCATGCCTAAACCTTGCCGAGACGATAGGAGGATTTCGGCGGCTACCCCGTTGAACATGCCACCGCCTTCTGATGGTGGAAGGGCGGAAGAAGAAGAGGACATGAGCCGCAACGTACCTTAGCCCCCGGTGACTTCAATAAGGACTCTCCCGTTCCGGCTTCAGTGCTCTCCCTGTCGTTACAAAATCACTTGGATGACCTACGGGTGAAGTACACCATACCTGCTTATGTAAAGATGATTCCAGTAGAGGGGGATTATGTGGATGTTCATAGGTCGGGATATTGCACTTTTTATGAGTATCCATTTGCGATTGGTTACAAACTTCGTCTTTTCCCCTTGGCAGAGGAGTTTTGCCGGTTCTACAATATTTGTCCGGCTCAACTTACGTTGTACACCCTGAAGGTGCTTCTGCTATTGACTAAGTTCACGGAGTTGGCCAGATGTGAGGTCACGGTCCATCACCTCCTTCAATTGTTTAGTGTCTATTATTTAAGAGGGACCATGGTGCATCTACGAGGTCCTGGTACGAGAGGATTAGTGGTCAAGACTGACGACTTGGTGAGTCGTGGATTTTGGCGCAAACATTTTTTGTTAGGACCGAGCACCTGGTCTCCAATCCTGCCGGGTTCCCAGAGAGGTGGAATTTGACACGTAAGTATCGTAGTTTGTTACATTCCTTGTTGTTTGTGACCACTGTGATTCTAAATTTTATATTGTAGCTATGGCTCATCTGCCTCGGCCCGTTGCCAATCTTAGTAGATGGGTTGCCGGCTTACTAGCTTAAGCGGAGGAGACCCTCACTTGGCCTACCTTTATGCAGCGTTACGGTCCCAAAGTCTCTTCAGGTAGATTCCCGATTTTTGGCCTTGTGAATCATGCGACCCCGCTTACTTACCCCCTTTTTTTGTTTGGGCGACAGTTCGAGGCGCTTCGAGGAAGAAAGCGACCATCCCCAAATCTTGAAGCATCGCAATACACCACCAACCCCGTTGTACCCTCTGACAGGGCTAATACCGGTGATGTTGTCAACCTTGATTTTAATTCTTGGAAACTCCTCTCACAAGCATCAAACCTTTGGGATTTAACTGCTTTCTGCATCAATTTGGTCAATGAAGAGGCAATAGTAGGAAACCCCTCCACAAATCTCCTGTAGTACCCAGCCAAACCCAAGAAATTGCGAATTTCTGTTGGAGTGGTAGGTCTAGGCCAATTTTTCACTACAGCAACATTTTGAGGATCAACCATAATCCCGTCCCTGGAGACGACATGACCCAAGAACACTGCAGATTCATATTTCAAAAATTTTGCAAATAATCGATGTTGCTGAAGAGTCTGCAAGACTGCTCTGAGTGGTCAGCATGGTCCTCCCAAATTCGGGAATACATAAGAATATCGTTAATGAACACTATCACAAAGGAGTCCATAAAAGGCTTGAAGACTCGATTCATAAGATCCATAAAAGTTGTTGGGCATTTGCTAGACCAAAACACATCACATAAATTCAAAGTGCCCATACCGAGTCCTGAAGGCTATTTTTGGAATATCCTGCTCCCTTATCTTCAATTGAAGATACCCGGACCTCAAATCAATCTTTGATAAACACGTAGCACCTTGAAATCGGTCAAAGAAGTCATCTATTCTTGGCAGAGGGTATCTGTTTTCTATTGTGACCCTGTCGAGTTGTCGGTAGTCAATACACATCCGCAAAGACCCATCTTTCTTCATTAAAAACAAGACTGGTGTGCCCCACAGTGACACAATCGGCCGGATGAAACCTTTTCTAGCAAATCCTTCAATTTCTCCTTTATCTCTTTCAGTTCTGCCGGTGCTATAAGGTGGAATTGATATAGGCTACGTGTTTGGCATCACATCGATCCCAAAATCAATCTCCCTGTCTTGGGAAATTCCAGGGAGCTCATCTAAAAAAACATCCGGAAATTCATTCACAACGGGTACAAACTCAAGGCTAAGTGCCTCGGCATTGGTGTCTGTAACCCGAAATAAATGGTAGATACACCCCTTCTTGATCATCCTCGCGGCCTAAAGGTAGGAAATAAACCGACCTCTAGGCACTACATTATCTCCCTCCCATTCAATAACGGGCTCATTAGGAAATTCAAGCCTCATAGTTCTTGTCCGACAATCAAGTTTGGCAAAGCATGAATAAAGCCAATACATTCCCATTATTACATCAAAGTCGACCATTCTTAACTCAATAAGATCAGTCATGGTATCCCAACCCCGTACCGTAACAACACAACCTCTATAGACTCGAGCAACCATGATAGACTCACCAACCGGAGTAGACACCAAAAATGGCTCATGAAGCTGATCCGGTTCTATCCCAAATTCCATGGCAACAAAAGGGGTAACATATGACAAGGTGGAACCATGGTCAATTAGTGCATACACATTATGAGATTGAGCAGTCATAATACCTGTAACAACATTTGGAGAAGCCTCTGCAATCTGGCGACCACTCATAGCATAGAACCGACTAGGTCCTCCTGAACTCTATGCACCACCCCTAGCTGCACCATGCCCTGCGGGTGCTATGGTACCTCGAGCTGGAGAAGGGGATGAAGATGTAGCAGTTGCTGGACTAGATGGTTGTGCCGTGCCCCTACCCGCTCCCTGGTGGGATACACGACAATGTCGATGAATATGACCCCTCATCCCATATCCATAGCATATAGGTAACTCCAAATAGCAAGTCCCTAAATGCATCTTCCCGCACTTGGGGCACGAGGACCTCTGCTGCTGCTGGGACCTCTCTACTGACCGACCCCGCTTATGGGATCCCATGTTGCCCTGATCGGGCCTGAAATGACTCTATTGCTTTTGGCTGGGCCCTGATGGCAGTGCACTGGTTGAAGACTGTGCAACAGCTAGGAAGGCCCTGATGATCCCCCCCTGAAAGCTGATCTTTCGCCACCTAGTGACTCTCCCAAGTTGCCCGTAGACCGAGCCTTGCTATTACCCTCTCTCTCTCTCCATCCTGTTCTTCAATTTATGGTTCTCTGTGGCCTGAGAAAATGCTTCCATCTTCCCATAGTTCATGTCAGAATTCAATACAGCCATAGAAGCCTCATTAATAGTCAAAGAATTTAGGCCCTAAACAAACTAGAGCACCCTAGCCTCCATTGTGGGAAACATATGAATGGCATACATAGACAAGCGAGCAAACTCCATATGGTACTCCCACACACTCCTCTTACCTTGTTTCAATTTTTCAAACTCTACTGCATGAGCTGCCCTTGTCTCGGCAGGTAGGAAATGGTCTATAAATGCATCGGCAAACTCGCTCCACCTTGCAAGAGAGCGTCCCTCCTCATGGGAATCTTCCCACAGCTCAAACCACGAATAGGCCACCCCTTTCAGATGGTAGGCAGCCAACTCCACTCCCTCTGTCTCAGTTTCACGCATAACCTTGAGGGTCTTGTGCATCTCATCAAGAAAATCCTGAGGGTCCTCTTGGATTGGCACCTGTAAACACTGGAGGGTCTAACTAAAGAAATTTGTTTACCCTAGAACTGGTGGAATCCCCTTGCTGGCTAGATGAACTGGGCGCAACATTTGACCTCAGGGCCTGAGAGGCCACTAGCTGGGTCAGCATCTGGATAGCTCTCCAAAGATTCCCATCAGAAGTACCAGAACTGGGGACTGGGGATGGAGGTGGGATAGAGGTATCAACAGGAGGGATAGTGGTATCCTCCACGGGTGTAGGAACTGGGATGGTCTGCTCTGGAATAGAAGAATCAGGCAGGGTGATAGCAGTGCAGCTACCCTCACCCACAGTATCAAGCAACGATTCATTAGCAACTCCTGAGGTGGCATTGGCTCCTTGGCCAATGTTCGCCTTCTTCTTAGGTGCCATTTACTGAAAGATGGAGCAATGTACTAGTTAGAGGAAGAAATAGTATCACAATTTCCGCACGATCCAGAATACCAAAGAAGGGTGTTATTCCTAATGCCCAAGTAGCATCCAACTTATAGATATGGTCGACTACACACCGATAAGAAGGACTCTACTAGACACGGCTCCGAGACATCCTAGGACACTTTAGACCTTAGGCTCTGATACCACGTTTGTCACGCCCCAACCTCGGGAGGCGCGACCGGCGCTCAATCGAGTGAACCTAACTGAGCAAGCCTTATTAAACACTTCCTACCCAACTCGATATGAATAAGGAGAACCACACTTCCATTCATTTATTTAAACAAAGAAATACAGTACATTCAACATTTTTAGTTCGTTTTATATCACAACTTTAGACCATAGCTAAAGTTAGTCTCCAAGATTCCCATAGAGTTACAATTTATAGATAACATGAGTTTAGAATTACAACATAGTTCGTGGACCCCTCAAACTCCCGTACATAACCCACACGTATGTGTACAGAGCCTCTAAGGATGTAAAAGACAAGTATGACAGTGCCGGCATCAAGGGCCCGTCTATACCTCAAAAGTAGAAGTCTACAACAAAAGATGTGCAGTATAACCCCTTGAAGGAGAAAGGGACTCACCAAGACTTCGAGAAGGAGGTACTCCGCTACATGCGATTGACATTATCTGCATTGGAGCCACCTACATTCATTTAAACAAATGTAGCACCCCCGACAAAAGGGACGCTAGTATCATGGAATACAACTTGTATGTATAACTAAACACCATCTAGTTAGAAAGAACTTTCGTACAAAGATAAGGGAACATCAAGTATAATCCAAAAACTTTAAATGATCACAACATTATCAAGATAAAGAAACATAGAATCTTCACATCCTTCCTATAACCTTTAATTTGGGCATTTCATATCTTTCCACATTGCTCACATTTCCACCGCTACCTTGAGCGGAGTTCGATCTCGACCCGATCAGCTAGGCCGCCTCATTTGAGACATTCCCTTTAATCACATACACATTACCACCATGAGCGTAGCATGGTATCCGATCTCGGCCCGATCAGCTAGGCTGCCTTGCCAAGGCGTTTCCTTTTTCCATCAACTATCTCATTTACATCTTTGTTTCATACATATATCATTCCATAGATACATGGAGACACAACTATCACATATATTTGGCACTAGGCCACATTTCACATCATTCCCAATTTCAATATTAGATTTGTAATTCAAGATAGTAAGTGCACACAAGAGTAATTAAAATTGTAGGCATGGAGGAGACTTCACATAGATGGCACAATATATGTAGCTTCAATTTCAATTTAAGGTCTAAGCATTGCAATTTGTGATTCATAGTCCTTGTCCCTTATCAAGTTAACAAGTGTATAATTTTGATATTAAGACACACTTCTCACTCATATAAGGTTGCGACACCAATTCTAGTAAAATAACGATCAGTACAACAATTCAATTTTAATCTTACCGTATTCACATAGCCACCGGTAAAGCTCAATTTTAAAAAGACAGGGGTTTAGCCATACATACCTCAACCGAGCTTTCCTTAATCCTATAATGTTTCAAAATGTTCGCGCTTCAACATATTTGAGCAATATAGCATAATTTAACTCACAATCAGGAAAAGATCATAATCTAGGCTCTTTTGAGCATTCTATCGAGCATTTAGTGTTCATTAAGGCCTTATGGTTCTTTTATGCAAGATTACACTAGCCCATTACCCATGCCGCTTTACTTATAGTTCCCCATATTCTTCAAGAACACATGCATGCAATGCAATTCCCCTTATCCCCATGAATTACCTCCCTAATGACCCCTTGTAGCTATGTGTAAAAGTAAGAGCTGAGGTGAAGATGTCTTACCTCTTGGGATGATGGTTTAGGTCCATGACTTAACTATCTTCAATGATTTAACAAGGATTCATGGAGTAATTTTGATGGGAAGCTCTTTCCCTCTCTTAGACCTCTCTCTCTCACTCTAAAAGTGTCAAGAAATATGCTCAAAATGAGCTATTGCATAGGATAACATCAGGGGGTCGAGTTTAAAATTTTAAAAATTGGAGTCCCGATTCAGATCTGCGATCACAAAGTTGACATGCGGTCCATATAATGGACCACAAAAATGCTTCCCAAAAATTGGACACACTGTCTGGGTCTGCGGCCGGAATGCGATCCGCATACATGTTCTGTGGTCGCGTAGTGCATCGTAGAACTGCCCTTCACAAAATCCTAAGGAAATTATGTGATGGCTATGTTGTCCGCATATTGGTTGTGCGATCGCATAATCGACCGCATCGTTGACCTCAAATTTGACCAATACACTGACTCACTCTGCGGCGAATATACGGCCTGATACTTGTTATGCGACCACATTCTCGACCGCATAATTACACTTTTCCGGGAAACTTTAATTCTTGACTTTTAAAGCATAGATCAGTACAAAAGGGTCCGAACATGAGCTTTCGAGTTTTTGGGTATAAATTTTCACTGGGCCTTACACTTAGAATTAGCTATTTCTATATTAGACATTTATTTTTTATCTATTCAAGTTTTTTGTTATCAGTTTAGTTAGTATTTTTATTATTTATTTTAACATGGAATCTTGGAATGAAAATTGTTCGAATGATGATTATTCTTATTTTGATGATCTCTGTCCATATAGCGGAGGACCTCACTAGTGAAAAAATTGTGAAAAATGTTCCTGGGAGAGTGTTGTGCGCACAATCCCAATCCTTTGAGTGAAATATTTTGTAATATGTGTGGTGGTCAAAGTGGTCATTGGGATGATTGTCCTAATTCTTTTTATCCTTCTCTAAGCCTTTAATATAATCTTCCTAACAGTGTTTGTGAGTTTGATAGAAGTAATGAAATGCAAGATATGAAATGTGATGCATATATTAGATATATTTTGAGGCAAGTAGCAGAGCAACATGATGAACTCAACAAAAAAAATGAAAAGAATGAGGGCAGCAATCATAAGAATGAAGGCCAATATGGAAGAATTGAATGAAGAGAGCGAGCTCCAGCAAGAGGACAATTTTGAAAAAGTGGATATTTTGAGCCATATGTGGGTAGTGGAACAAGCTAAAAAATTAGAAATATATATAGGAGTTTCTGATTTTACGATAATAGAAGGTAGAGCTGAACTGGGACAAGAGATCAATAAATTTATCATTGTTATTCACAACATAGAGGCTTAATTGAGTGCAAATGTTGTTGCGTCTAACATCCAACAAATAGTTCTGAGTTGTGTGAAGTTGAAAAAGAGCTTATATACCAAATTGAAGAGCTAAAAGTGGAGAGTCAATCATTCGACCATAACTTTGTTGATGATGCCCATGTTGAGAAAAATACACTAGAGTCATATGAGGAAGTAGATTATATTGCACTTGAAGACTCTGGTGTGTGTATATATGAGGATGTAAATAGCAACGCAATTCTAGAGTTTGGGCATATTGGTCATCATTCCGTACATTTTTCGACATTGTGTTTAGATGATGACATGAAAAGTGAGTCATCTGAGCTTTTGGAGGAGTCAACGGACGAAGAACAATGTGCGTATATTCTGGAATTTATTATATTAGAAAGACAAAAATACATTCCTCATCTAAAGGCCAAGAAGTGTATAGTAAAAAATTTATTATTTGGCTTGCTTATCTTTGTAGCCCCACCAAAGCAGCATAGCCACAGATTGGATGCCCTACTAGAGGTACAATTCATAAGTTCACGGTGGAGGAAAAGTGGTTCACATCTTGCCGGGATGTTAAATTAGGCGCTTTTTGGGAGGCAACTTGCTTTATTTTTTTATTTTTTTATTTGTGTAGTGTTGTTTATTTTGTAGGATTATGATTATAGGAAGAAAAGTCCTTGGAAGTAAGCAAAAGCGAGCCAGATGGTGGAACTAGTATGAGGTACCCGCACAAAGTACCATCCTTGGGAGAAGATTGAGTACCCCGTGAGATGCTATTACTTCGGTCTTTGGGCTTTCAGGGAGTTTCTTGTCAACCCTTGTTATTTTATACTTTATTTGTGCATTGAGAATACTGCAATCATTTAAGTATAGGGTGAAAGATTCTATGTGCTTTGTATAGTATTATAATAGTATATTGTTAGTTTCTTATCTTGTTATTATTAGCTAGCTGTTTATTTTTAATTGCATAGTTAGTAGAATTGATGGTGTAGTATAGTAGTAGTAATTTTAGTAGCTTAATTTTAAAAAAGAAATTAGAAAATAAAGAAAAATTTTGAATTTTTGTTTTTGGGACTTTTCCCGATGATGGATCTCCTAGAAAATTTTCTTGAAAGACTAACGTCTAAACAAAAAAATTGCAAAATATAAAAAAGAAAAATATATGTATTTTGGTTTTCTATAGGTAGCAATAAGCCCCCGTGGTTTTTCTTTGTGCATCGGTTCTTTTTCATGGGATGTAGTTTGAACCGGATATTTTTCTTTTAGAGTAGATTAGGAATTTTGGGAATAAAATAGGGGAAAAAGATAAGATGAACCTAGGCGCCTTTGACTTGTTTGATTACTAGCATATTTAGGCTTTGGCATGTGTAGTATCTTCCCTATATCTTAAAATTATCCATGATGCACTGTTAAATTGGATAGCATGTCTTGTGACGCCTACGTCTTATTTACTTGACTTATGTTCGCTTTGTTCTTAATGCTTAATATCTTGCGGCTCTATGAATACTTGCATTATTTGAGAGTCGGAATGGGACTGTCCTTAGTAAGTCATGTGTCATGTGGGTGAGATTTGTGTAATTCATATATTGTAATTGAGTCTAGAACTTTCCCGGTATGTCAGTTGAAGCAAACTTTTCCTAGTTAACCCATTTGAGCTTGTAGACCTTTTATTTGGCACCCATATTACGAGTCAATATCTTTTTTGTTCTTAATTGACATTATTTTGATTCTTTTACCTCTTAAAGTACTTTAACTGTAAAATGAGCGCTAAAAGAAGGAGGTGATTTGTGTGGCTTTTGAGTGAAACCAATAAAAGGAGAATGATGCACTTATTTTGTAAAATAATATGCCAGTAGCAAAAATTGAAAATAGAAAAAAAAATAGTTGAAAAAGAAAGAAAAAAAATCTAGAAAAAAGAAGAAAAAATATAGATGAATAAATTGTTGTCTTGTACTTGTTAGTGGGTTGTAAAATAAGGTAGTTCTTAAAGAAAGAGAAAATATTTTTGGAGTATGATCTTGTTTGTGAAACTGAAGTGGTATTGAAGAAAATGGCTTAAGTTTATCTTGTGATGTGTTAAAGTGCTTAGGAGGATTAGCCACTATTCCTAAAATATATCCTACCCATCCGTTAGCCTACACTACAACTATGAAAAAATCCTAATTGATTTTAGATCAAGCGAGCCTACAATAGTAGAGATTTATATTATGGGCAAGCCTATGGTACCAAATGCGTACACGTGACTTCTTTGTGAGAGTGAGCGATTCCTTTGATATATGTGAGGTCCTTAAATTATATTTGATCATTAGATTCAAATGTGTGGATTCAACTCACTCTTCTTGATTTTGTTGTGAGGGAATATGGTTTTGCGAGGGATAGTTACATTTTTAGACTTTTCTATGATGTTGGGTGTTCAAGCCATGAGTGCATTGAGACATTGAGTCAGGTTTTGAGGCTAGGATTGTTAAGAGCGTGTTACTTTTGTTTTGAATTTAAAATATGGCATAAGTTAAAGGGAAGTATGTGTTGAATGCATATGTTAGAGCTTAATTGTTGCAATCAATCATGGTCATAGGTGTAATGTGCTTTGAATGATAAGAGCTTAATTTTGTTTTGTCTACAATAGTGATGGTTTGTTCGAGGACCAACAAAGGGTTAAGTGTGGGGTGGTGATGTTGGTCATATTTATATATGTTTTAATGTTGCTTCACCTATGTTTTAATCGCTTTTTGTGATATTTGGTGTTAGAAATTCCCAACATATGTTAATTATTGTTTTTATGACTATTTAAGTCGTGTGTGATGATTTAGAACATTTGGAGCGCAAAAATGTGAAGAAAAGATGCTCCAACTATAGGAGAAGAGGGTGGATGCGTCGCATCCAACCTTGGAAGAAGGCTAACTGGTTCACCCTTAGCAGTGAAGTCGGGAGAAGGCATCCACCTTAGCATCCAAACCAGGGCACAGCAAGGATGAGGGAACAAAAGGTGGTTGCTTCGCATCCACCCCAGTATCTGATGCTGAGAAGTGCAAGCTGAGGCTGATGCTTCACATCAATCCTTGAAGCTTATTCGGAATAGGAAAAGGAAAACTTTGGCCCATAATTTTTGTACGCAATATATAAGCCAAGATGCGTCGTTTAGGTCATCAACACGCTTTTTGAAGGGGATTCAACCTAGGGAGAGCAAGGAGCTGCCGTGGAGGTCGAATTTCATCTTCTTCCACCAAACTTAGTAATTTTTATGTTTCTTTGTATGATTTATTGTTCGGCTACCATGTCTATGTGGAACTAAACTTCACTTTCTAGGGTTGTGATTCTTTCATGGTTATTGACATAATTCGAATATTGATTTTGGTTTCTTAATTTATCATATCAGTTTACTTATTAATACTACACTTAATTATTTGATTGTTTGATCATCAATTGAATACTATCTACAAATCTAGAGGTGAACTCAAAAGTGGAATTCTAGATTGCATATAGGATTGAGTATAGCAAGTTCTTGAACCTGTGCACTAGGGAAAATATTCGCGGTTAGGATAGACATATACCTAATTTCCTTGCTTGGATGATTTATAGGAATTACAAATGTGTTCATGCTAATTCTAATTCCATAGACATATAGGGATTAGCTTAGCTTAAATAGGAAAGTAAGATCTCGACGGATTCTTATGAGCAATGTCGCATCCCCTTTTTCCTCAAAGAGTCCGGGGTTTCGGCATTCATCGGGGAATAACTCATTTCCTTTTGAGAATTGGGTATTTGAATTTGAAGAGTTGCCACCTAACGGATTAAGGTGCGTTAGGGTACCTAGAGTAATTAACTCATATAACTAGTTTGCATTACCAGAGATTAGGATAAGGGCTCGAAATAACCTTAACGGAAATGTGTTAGGCACCCCTCGCGGTCTGGGGGGGGTCCTGGCCGGACTCAATTATGTAAATTAGTCATTTAATAGATATGCAGTCTATGCACATATTTGCAAAAAGGAAGTTTAACACATAGGCAGTCTAAGCACACATATGTAAATAAAGGAGGTTTAATAGATAGGAAATCTAAGCACACATATGTAAATAAGGTGAGGGAAGTCCTAGGTTTTTTAGCCTATAGGATCATATCTGTACAATACCAGATAAGCCTTCCTCAAATAGAAGGGTTACACGTGGAATTAGCACACAGGTCATCATATCCTCTACTACCCAATTACCCTCCCCTTGGTCATACCCTAAAGCATTCTAGCAATCTTAAGATGTATCCTATGCATGCACTACACGTCCCTTTACTTATATAGTTCGAAGGTATTTGGGGCTTCTAGTTGAGATGGATCTAGACTCTCCTACGGTAATTAATAGGAGAAACTCTAGGCAACATACAAAACATATAAGATAGGACCAAAGATAGAACAATTAAAAGGCTCACATTTTAGATCAATAGATAGAGCAAGTAAGTGCACGTCTCAAACAACAGATTTCAGATATTTGAGAAAAAAAGCCCTAGAACAGGATATCTAGGTGAGCATGACAAGTAGAGAATATGCAATGTTGAGTGAAAGGCAAAAGTGTTGAAGACCTATTTAGTTTGCCTACTGAATTTTAGAACCTGTTAAATCTGGGCAGTCATAATAAGCAAAGCAGTTTCACAGTTTATTAAACCTTGATTATCTAAAGGCTTTCCTAGGCGTGGACTAGCAGTAACATGTCATCTAGACATAAGTGAAAGACTATAATTATGAGTCACTAATCGACAGACAGATTTTGTTTATTTGAACCTATATGCTTGTCTAGGTGCTGAAGAATGATCACAGGCATTACAGAATTGGTTTCACACTTTCATCTCTAAGAGTATGATGTCTAAGTGTTGAAATTGTTTTTTATGCTTACTCCTTATAGGCTAGGTGACAAAACTGATTTTTTAGGCGTTTAAACTATAGGCATTGTATTTAAGCGAGTGTGGTAAAAATCCTAGAAACATGATCTTTAATGCACTTAGGAAAGTTTTTGAACATGATTATTAAGGTACGATTGATAAATGACCTAAGAACCAGATTTTTAAAGCAAGTATGAGAATATAGAAATCTTTTTAGAATGGAAATTTTGAACAAATAGTGTAATGATCCTATAAACATATTTTCTAATGCACAAAACAATCCTATAAGCATGGGTTCTAACTTATGCAAATAATTATAACAGTCCTATGATCATGGTTTCTAATGCATATAGAAAATCATAACGGTCCTATGAGCATGATTTCTACCCGATTCCCACAAAAGATATATAAAAGTCCCTCCCATTTTACTAATATCCCCAATATCTGTTTGTACAAGAGGTATTATTACAGACCAGCACTTATAATGAATTATAGAAGTGAGTTGCTACAACCATAGAGAGCCTGATTATAGGGCCAAAAGATAAACCTAGCAGGCTACGCCTTCAAATAGTCCAAAAATGCCATAACCCCATAGTGCCAATAGTATCTTGGTGTGTCAAAGTTCCCAAGGGCCTCAGGGACTCCAAAGAAATGCTTAGACTAGAGTGGCGAGACCCTAGGCATTCTAAGAATAGAAGTAGTGTTTGAAAATTAAAGAAGTTTTAAGAACATAGTTTAGAAGTAAACAAGGTCATTGCAGCACTCTGAAGCAAAGGTTTCAGCAATCAAACAACAAGCAGAAAAAATGGTCACAAACTTTCAAAGCAAAAATTCCCACTGCCCAGATTTAGCTGAATTCATTAGTTAACACTAGGTGGCATATAGCATGTTGAGAATAAACAACCACACGGAGAGGGGAGCAAGGGTTGGGGAGTCATATTGGTCATAAGAAATAAACATGAATCTAGTTCATATGGATATACAGAAGTCTAACTAAAGCATGAACAAATAGATTGAGAGCAGGACACACATAGATTCAACCAGACAAAGGCAAGAAGGTTATTGTAGTCAACATAAAAGGAAACATGTGATGGAAGTAGACATATAGGTTCGATTAAGACAGAAGAAAGGGCATGCTACTTATAAGGAATCATACAGGTTAAGTCAAATAGCAGGAAGCATGCGACATAATTGAATGGCAATACATATGCTGACTAAGAACAAGAAGCATGAAATACATAGGTTTAGTTAAAGATAGACAAGTTGATCTAGAGGATCCTACTGGTTTAGTAACATAAAAGTGACATGATGGGAATAGGAAGTACACAAATTAAATTCATACAGAGGTTTGCATGATAGTAAAGTGGGAGCATACCAGTTAGAGAAGCAAAAGCAGAAAGTAAAATAGCAAGATTTAACATTCTAGTCCTAGCTTTCAGTAGACTGGACAAACAGATAAAACACAAGTAGCAGAGAGATGAGAGCAGAATTTGTGTGTGAGTGTGCTTATGAACTGTTGTTCGTGTCCTTAGAAGAATCAGAATAGGAGTATATATAGCACTTAGTGATGTAAAAGCAAATAAGATATGGATATGTCAGTTTATAAAACAAGGGTAAGAGAATAAATCAACCAGTTAATTGGGGATTTAACCAAGCAAATCATACAGAAAATCTGGGAAAGACCCTTTAGAATAGGGAAAGCCAATCAATGCTACAAATTAGGGCTCAAATAAAGTAAGAGAATCAACCATACCATATAAAACTTCTGAAGCAGAATAATAGTTTAATTAAGGAAAATGGTACTAATTAAAGTCAGAAATAAGGAAAACGGGCAAATCACAAAGAAGTACTGATGTGAAAGGGAAAATATGATTTGAATCCATAATAAAATCAGCCAAAATAATTAATTGGCTGAAATAAATACATAACGGAATAAAAATTGAAGAAATCAGTGCAATAAACAAAAGTACATAGGGTTTAAGCATATACACAAAAATTGGGCCAACTAGTAAAGGAATAAGCAGGTTTAACACTTGAAATTAAGAAAAATCATTTGAAGAGAACTCCCTAGTTCTGAGAAGTCACTGAAATTGAATAATAATAAGGAAAATAGAAAGGTTTTCCGGAGAAAATACTAAATAATATTCAGAACATTTCAGATCTACAAAGATCTACACAAACCCAATTAGTCGTGAGATTAGGGTTTTGAAAATAACGTAGGTGAAAGAGACTTGGTCCAAAGTCATAGATTCTAATTGAAAATAGGAATAAAATAACACTCTCGAATGATAATGGCCATAGGTAGACCTTTGTACTGTCTTGGAACCAAATCTGAGTTAGATCTTTTCAAGATCCCTTCATGCAACAACAGGGTCGAAGAACCAGGAGAGGCGAGAGGCCGGTAGAGGCCTCGAACCACCATGGAGTCTCATGGAATAGGTAGGAATCGAAGGGGTTTTGGGGTCGATTTTAGGTGACGGTGCTAGGGTTTGGGTGAGTCTCGGAGAGAAGAGGAAGACGAGGGATTCAAGGGCGGTGGACGTGACAAATGAACCGGGTTAGGGGATTTTAGTTGAATTAAAAATGGAAGGTCAATCCTGGACCGTTGGTCTTCTGAGATCAACGTCCAGGATTTATCCTTTGGATGGGCCGGGCTAATGACTGGGCTATGGGTATGGTTTAAATTGGGTTGGGTTTAATTGAAGTGAATTGGGGGTCCGATTTAAAAGGGGTCACTTGTTAAATACACATTTAATCACTAAAACAACTTTTAAAAGTAGTTAATAAATTATAAAAATTATTTTCACGCCTAAAAATATTTAAAATAATTACTTAATATTTTAAAATATAAATGTAGTAATGCATGCATGGGCTATAATAGCAAAGTAATTACAATTGTAACCTAAAAAATACAAATGAGGATATTTGTGCAATAATTGCAACTTAGTACAAATGCAAATGATGAAATTAAGCCACAAAATTATTATAAAACTATTTGTGATGCAATCAGTGATTTTTTTATAAATCAAATACTGGGATAAATTAATTTAGATCTTTTAAAAATGAAAAAATTGTATGAAAAATACCAATTGATGCCAATGCATAGTTTTGAAAATATTGTAGGGAAAAATTGGGTATCAACAACTGCCCCTCTTTATCTGGGAAGGATGAAAAGAGTTTTCGGATAAAAAAATAATTGCCAATTTTGACCGAATGGGATGTTTTGAAAAATAGAGGTCGGACTCTGGTTTTTGAGCTGCCTACATACCCCTGGTTTTACAGCAATCAGGCCATGTGTAGTTCCAGATTCATCGGCGGAATATACCGATGAAGTCATCACAAGAACGGGCACGAGACTTTGGAATGGGTGGAAAGATGGTTATGGTGAACAGTCAAATATGAGATAATTTGAATGAACTGGAGCAGGATTGCTCCTGTTGGGGTAGAGGTTGCTTATCGGGTCACCTGCAAGTAAAGAGATACTACACGTATATATTTGTGCGGAAATTTAAATATGATGCAGACTCTCTTCAGACCATGAAAATTTTCTTTGGACGGTTGAGGATGACGTCTTTAGACCATGATGTCCTAGGCTATGAATTGTTTAGTGAGGGATTTGCAGGCCATGAAATGACATTCTAGAGCCATGAAAATGGTGCCTCCGAACCATGATGCCTTTGAATAATGATATACAAATTTGAGAGATCCTCAGGTCATGGCATGGTGTCTTCCGGCTATGAGGATGATGCCTTTAGACAATGATGCCTTTGGACAAGTTGGAAATATTTCAGCCCATGAGATGCAGTAATATGATGCTAAAATCAATAAGACAAGGCTTAGTCTTGTGAGGTTGAGGGCAGAGCTTAGCCTGAAAGAGGATCAAATAGATAGTGCTGGAGAGACAGTTCTTAGTCTCGGTAAATAAAGGTAATGATTGGCCTTATGCAAATAGGAGGCAGAGTTTAGCCTCATGTAAAATTCGGGACAAGGCTAGTCCCATGCAGATGGAAGGAAGAGCTTAGCCTTATGCATATATGGAGGTAGGGCTTAGCCTCATACAGATGTGGAGGCAGGGCTTAGCCTCATGCAAGATTCGGGACAGGGCTTAGTCCCATGCAGATGGAAGGTAGAGCTTAGCCTTATGCAAAAATAGAGGTAGGGCTTAGCCTCATGCAGATAGAGACAAAGCTTAGTCTCATGCAAGATTCGGGACAGGGCTTGGTCGTATGAAAATGGAAGGCAGAGCTTAGCCTTATGCAAAATGGAGGCAGGGCTTAGCCTAATGCAGATATGGAGACAGGGCTTAGCCTAATGCATATGGAGATAGAGCTTAGTCTCATGCAAGATTGGGGACATAGCTTAGTCCCATGCAAATGGAAGGCAGGGCTTAGCAAAATGGAGGCAGGGCTTAGCCTCATGCAGATATGAAGGTAGGGCTTAGTCTCATGCAGACGGAGACAGAGCTTTGTCTCATGCAAGATTTGGGACAGGGCTTAGTACCATGCAAATGGAAGGCAGTGCTTAGCCTTATGCAAAATGGTGGTAGGGCTTAGCCTCATGCAGATGGAAACAAAGCTGTCTCATGCAAGACTCTGGACAGGGTTTAGTCCCATGCAAAAGTAAAATAGTAGGTGATAGCAGAGTTTTCTTAGCTGATAATAGATTTCAGTATCACAGTTGTTGTGAAGATTGTGACTTGGAAGCATGTACATTCTCCACTCTTGCATCCAAAGAAAAATCGTAAGTTCTGTAAAGGGGGAGGTCGGTTCGTGCCTCTGTCGGCTTACTTCGCCTGGTCCAAAGGTCCTGTTCAAATCATTAAGGGTAGAGTTGGCTAAACAGAGTCATTTTACAAGCAATTATGCATAATTTCAAAGACATAATAGAAATATATTATTTTAGAAATTGGTTAGATGAACCAGTGACTGTGACATAATCCGAGACATCACAATCTCTCATTCTATAGAATTTTGAGGGTACTCCTCAAAATTCTGCCCCAGTTAGATGGACACGTCTAACTGCTACACACGCTGCGACCGGCTAAAATTGCTTCAAAATTTTGAGGGTCCTCAAAATTCTGTCCCAATTTCTGATATACTTCTGGCTTTCTGGCATATGATGGCGTTGGCTAGACTTGCTCCGGAATTTTGAGGGTCCTCCTCAAAATTCTGCCACAGTTTTTGGTTCTAGGAGAAATGAAAATTTTATTATGATATGACCGAACCCACAGGGCTGCCTACGTATCCCCTCTTAAACGGGAATCATGTCAAGACATCATTTTTGTGAAAACAAGAATAGTTACACATAGTGTCGTTTGACTGCATCTGAGTTGATCGGTTTTGGCCAGACTTCTCCATTCATTTCTACAAGTATGAGGGCTCCTCCTGTTAATACTCTATGAACCATGTAAGGGCCTTGCCAGTTGGGAGAGAATTTTTCTTTGGCTTCGTCCTGATGCGGAAAGATCTTCTTCAACACTAGCTGCCTTGGTGTGAACTGTCTCTGCTTGACTCTTTTGTTGAAAGCTCTGGACATTCTGTTTTAATAGAGCTGCCCATGACACACTGCATTCATCCTTTTTCTGTTGATGAGGGCTAGTTGCACATAACGGCTCCTTATCCATTCTGCATCATTGAGCTCAGGTTCTTATATGATTCTTAGAGAAGGGATCTCTAATTCAGCAGGAATGACAGCTTCAGTACCATAAACCAGTAAGTAGAGAGTTGCCCTGGTTGATGTGTGGACTGTTGTGCGGTACCCCAATAGGGCAAAGGCTAACTTCTCGTGCCATTGCTTGTGGTTTTCTACCATCTTCCTTAGTATCTTCTTGATGTTCTTATTGGCGACTTCTACGGCTCCATTCATCTGAACTCTATATGTTGTAGAGTCCTTGTGCTTGATTTTTAAAGTCTCACACATGGCCTTGATCAGATCACTATTGAGATTGTAGGCATTGTCAATGATGATTGATTTAGGGACCCCAAACTGGCAAACAATCCGATCGCGGACAAAATCTGTTGCGGCCTTCTTAGTTACTGCCTTGTAAGATGCTGCCTCAACCCATTTTGTGAAGTAATCAACAGCTACCAAGATGAACCGATACCCATTTGAGGTGGTGGGCTCGATTGGACCAATGACATCTATTCCCCAGGCGGCGAATGGCCAAGGTGAGCTTGTTGTATTGAGCTCATTTGGCGGCACTTTTATCATATCGGCATGTACTTCACATTGGTAGCTTTTTTGGATTTATTGGATGCAATCTGTCTCCATGGTCATCCAGAAATAACCGGCTCTAAGTATCTTCTTGGCCAAGACGAAGCCATTCATATGCGGGTCGCATGTCCCAGCATGTATTCCTCAAGTAGCTTAGAAGCTTCTTTTGCGTCGACACACCTTAGCAATCCTAAATTAGGAGTTCTTCTATACAAGGTTCCTCCATGGTGGAAGAAATTATTAGAAAACTTGTACGTTTCTAAGTATGATTTGCATGTTCTGGATATTCCCCATTTGCCAAATATTCTTTGATATCGTGAAACCAAGGCTTCCCGTTTGTTTTTTCTTCAACATGGGCATAATACATCAGCTGGCTATGGATCGTTACTGGGATGGGATCGATGAAGTTCTTGCCGGGATGTTGTATCATAGATGACAAAGTGGCCACTGCATTGGCAAACTCTTTCTGAATCCTGGGAACATGCCGAAACTCTATCTTCGTGAACTTCTTTCTCAATTTTTGCATGTGGTGCCCATTCTCCTTGTACCTGGTGCATAAGAAAATCTGAATCATAGATTACCAATAGCTTTTGAATATTCATGTCAATGGCCATGTTGAGCCCTAGTATATAGGCTTCATACTTTGCCATATTGTTGGTGCAGGGAAATCTGAGTTTAGTCAATACCGGATAATGCTAGCCAGCTTTTGATACCAAGACGAATCCAATGCCGACTCCCTTTTAAATTGGCCACTCTATGAAAGAACATTCTCCAACCGTCGTAGGATTCAGCAATGTCTTCTCCTATGAATAGCACTTCTTCATTGGGAAAATACGTTTTTAGGGTTTCGTATTCTCCATCCATGGGATTCTCATCAAGATGACTGTCAGTGCCTGTCCCTTGACTACTTTCTGCATCACATAAACAATGTCGAACTCGCTCAACAGGATTTGCGACTTAGCCAGCTTGCTAGTGGGCATGGGGTTTCTGAAAGATATATTTCAAGGGATCCATCCTTGATATGAGGTATGTTGTGTAGGCACAGAAGTAGTTCCTTAGCTTCTGAGCTATCCAAGTCAGAGCGCAGCAGGTATGCTCCAATAGAGAGTAGCTCGCTTCATATGGAGTGAACTTCTTACTCAGGTAATAGACAACTTGTTCCTTTCTCCATGTCTCGTCATACTGCCCCAGAACGCAGCCGAAGGCTCCATCTAGCGTGCAAGATAGAGTAGCAAGGGTCTGCCTAGCTTTGGCAGGACCAAGACTGGTGGTGTTGATAAGTACTCCTTGTCATACCTCCTTTTTCACTACACCCCGTAAGGAGGTATAATAAGGGAGTTTTTCCAATGAAAGGTCAATCGAAACGGGATTTATTTAATTAAAGATTTAGAGTCGCCACTTGGGAGATTTTTGGTGTCCCAAGTCACTGGTTCAAATCCCGAATCGAGAAAAAGGTTGACTCTGTATTACAGTTCGTGATCTAGAAATCCGGGTAAGGAATTTTGTTAACCCGGGAGAAGGTATTTGGCATTCCCGAGTTCCGTAGTTCTAGCACGGTTGCTCAACTGTCATAGTTGGCTTATTATCTGATTTTAATACATGTTTTAACCTATTATGCAATTTTTAACTTGTGTAGCCGCTTTTATTCATTTTGCAACATCATTTAAAATATGTCTTGAATCACATCATATAAATGCAACCGCAATCCGCAACACATTTTATCTGACGTTGAGATTTAGATTTGGGTCACATAAATGTACACCCGAGTTTAGGAAGGTAAGTTATTACAATAATGCGCCTAAAGCAACTGCGCATTTTAAAATTTTGCAAGGTCCATGGAAATTGGCTAAATGGCTCATCTTGATTTCTAAGGATTCAAATATTAACCAAATGAGAGCCATGCATTTTGAAGTTTTATTTGGCACGGCTTACCTTGAATTATTCTAACCAAAGGGTTTCTAAACTAACTCATGAATTCCATAAACTGCTTGTATTGTATAGTATGTCTCACTTCAATTATTAAAAGGCTTGGCTAATTGATTTAAGAGGGATAAAACAATCTTGAACCCATTTCACGAAACTAGACTTAACCAATTTGTATTGTCACAGAACTGGGTAAATCATTTGATACTAATTGAGCTAACCATAGCATCCATTGGAGAAACTTATTTGAATTAAAGAACAAACAATTATGGCAAAGGCATTCCCTTTTCCTATTCTCAAGTACCTCCAAGGTCTGGGCCAAAATTGAGCCCAAACTCAATGAAGTGTCACATTTGCACATGTTGATTAGGGATCGAATCCCTGCGAAGCCCAGACCAAATCAAGCATAGAAAATAGTCTCCAAATGGCTATTACGAAATCACTACCTTCACATAAATTATTGGATTACATCATTAAAAACAAATGTACCATTAATTGCTTGAAACAAACAAGTACCTAAATTTAAGCATCGTTCAATTGACTGTCCAGGCTATAATTACAATTCCTTATACACAAGTAATTTACTCATTAATCTGCATACTAACATGATTTTCAGATTCAGCACGCATGTATAAACATATGCTTATCTACATCCCGTCTCCCTCACCTTAAATTCTTATTCCAAACAGCCTTAAACAAATGGTTAATTTTAGGTGCATACATCCCACCACACATAGCAATATTCAACCTCTAAGATTACTCTATTTTTGAAAGTATTTACAGAATAACATGGAATTTCTCACACCATGCCCCTAAACTCTTCTCTTGCGACAAAGCAGACTTCAAAACTACAAGATTCAAACTCTCATTTCACATGACATTAAACACCTAATTGAGTTATGCTAAAACCTTAGGCAATACTCATGGGTAAACTAAGCTATTTTCAATATGAGTTCACAATCATACACCACAAGCCATTCACAACAAAAGAATGTCTCATGGTATCTTTCAAATAGCACACTACACTTTATCATTTTTTTCTCTTAGCCTCTTTACAACCAATTCAACAATCAAGCATAAATACTTATTTCAACTAAGACTAAAGCAAATTTAAGACATGTTTAATTTGACTGAGTCTTCTGTCACAACATTCTAACAGCCCCTAAATTAAGTACAATCATAGGAGTCCGACCATTCGAAACAAATATCAACTAGAATACACTATGATTCATATAACTAAAGCCACAAACATTATTGGAGAAATGCAACTGAAAAATAAATAAACTACTGCCATGCTTTCAATTCAGTTTTTTCCATTTTCCATCTTCAAGTTGAACCTTACAGTACGTAGAATTTAGAAAATGTACCTCGCAAGCAAAAGAAATAGGAAAATAAAGGATCAGCAGCAGTAGAGCAGTATTGGCAGCACTATAACAGTGTTTTCATATTAAACTTAGCTCAGAATGAGCTTTCAAAAATCAAACTAAACCATTTCACCCATGTGTGAATCAAAGGTTGCCTCAGAAATTCAAAACTTCAGGAATTATGGAAAGAAATCTGATAGAACAGTAGCTTTCTATCCAAATCCTAACTATTTTTTATTTTTAGACTTTTCTCCCTATTTTTCTCTTCTAAAACTCTATGTGTATCAGTGTATTCTATATGTCTTCCTTAGTGAATTCTCTCTATATCAGTTCTCTTTTCCAAATTTCAGCCTTTTCACCTCTAAACTCTCTGTATTTTTCAATATTTTATTTTTTTGACAAGAGAACTAAGAATCTGATTGCTCTTAAAAAAAGCAGAACTACATTTACAAGTTAATAAGGCATAGTTTGCCATTTAATCAAATAAAGTTCTTGCTCTTTTACTTCACATATCAATGGACTGGGAAATACCTGGAAATGAAAGTGAAAGGAGGGTAGGATCAGTAGTAGCAACAACACTATCCAGCAGGCAGTAATATACCACAAAACCAAACTTTAAACAAAATACTGATTTGCAACAATCAAAAATCCACAACCAAACTTCAAACCAAAACTTTTTAAACCATCCAAACTCAAAGTATTTCTGCTCCAATCAGATCATATACTATTTCAGAGATTGAAAACTTAAGAAATCACCAAAGTAGTTCAATGAAATAGTATTTGTCACAACCCAAAATTCACTAAGGGTCGTGGTAGCGCCGGACACCTCTGTCAGGCCAGCCAACTAAATTATCAATTAATTCCTCTTTTAATACTTTTGAAAATCTAAGGTTTTTCCTTCCATTTTTATAAATAAAAGTTCACTACCTGAATTCAAATTTAAATAATAACAATTAGTACAAATCCGCTATAAACCATCCCAGAAATCCGGTGTCACAAGTACATGAACAACTACTGATAAAAGAAATAAAATACAATATCAGCCCAGAATACAGTGAGCGGAAAGTAAATACAGTACACTGGAAGTGACTACCCTAGCTGTGGTCGCCTCAAATGATGCAGCTCACCTAGTCCCAGCGTCATCCATGCTGCTACGCCCAATAGGCTGCTAGAGGTGTATATATACCTGTGCAACAAAAATGCACAAAAGTGTAGTATGAGTACGTAATCAACGTGTACTCAGTGAGTGTCCCGCCTAATCCCGAAAGGCTAGAAACGAGATGGTCAACTTTGACACACTCTAATGGTCCAACGGTTATTTATTCTCAATATACATATCAACAGTGGATTTATTTCCTAACGTGATTTTTTTTTATCCAAATAGAGGAAACAAGAAAACACGTAATACTTCATAGGAAATTTCCAAGGTTTCGTTTCATTATTAACAATATGGTCTCGAGCCATAGTGAGGCATGTAACAACTTAAATAAATCCAAGCAGCAATATAAGCATGCACAAATCATACCAAGGCGATGGCCTGATCCAACAGAAATAAATATGCACTTGCCGAGGGTCGACGGCGCACCTATAGATGCATCTATTAATCTGCCGAGGCATTCGGCCCGTTCCAAAATAAACACACACAGACAGACAATCATTCAAGAATTTAACATGGAGCAATTATCCAAGAAAGACCAATTCTCTTTAATAAATTGAGAAAAACGAAGCTTAAGTCTTTTAGAAATCCATTTATTAATTTAATGTGATCTATTACCCCGCTCACGAATCATCCATGCGATGCGGTCAACATAAAATAAACAATCACCCTGCTCGCGAATCATCCATGTGACGCAGGTACACATAAGATACATGCTCAAATAGCCAATTAGAATTTTATCGAGGAATAATTATCCAAAGAAGCCAATTCTCTGTTTAACAAGTTCAGGAAGTGATGTTTAATCTCTTTTTAAATTCGTATACTAATCAAAGGTTATTTAAACAATCCCAAGTCATCGATGGGTTCATAATTAATTCAAGTATAACATGCTGATGGGTCCTAACTACCCGGACAATAGCATAATAGTAGCTACGCACGGACTCTCGTCACCTCGTGCGTACGTAGCCCCCACAAATAGGAGCACATAACCAATTTAACTCACCTATGGGGTAAATTCCCCCTCACAAGATTATAAAGGAGACTCACCTCGCTCCGAAGACTCAAAATCGGCATTCTACATTCTTTCGAGGACGCCAATTGATACACCACGCTCCAAGACTAGCCAATGGTTACGCAAATCCATTAATATATGCTCCAATATTCATTACAAACTAATTTATAGCAATTCCTAACCCCGATTAGAAGGTTGACCAAAATGCCCTCGGACCCACGTGCCCGGAATCCAAAACTTTTCGAAGATAAAGTTTACCCATAACCTTAGGAACTCAAATATATTATTTTCTCTTAATTCCATACTCAAATAGTGGCTAAAATCCAAGATCATAATTTTCTAGGTTTTCCACCAAAACCCCAATTTTTATACTAATTTTCATGCCTAAATCCATGTATAAACCTTGTATTTAACTCAAAGCTAGCATAAATTACTTACCTCATGACAAGTGACGAAACTGGCATCCCCAAGCTGCTCCCCATCGACTCCAATGGAAGAAAAATGGGGTTGAAATGAACTCAACCCCGAACTTAAAACATCCTCACTGCCCCAGCTACTCCCGCTTCTGCGGCATTTTGTCCGCTTCTGCAGATGTCGCTTCTGCGACTTTTAGCCGTTTCTGCGGCTTGGGCTAAAGAGGAGCAGGCCGCTTCTGCGTTTTGGGGGCCGCTTAAGCGGAACCACTTCTGCGGCCCCTGTGCCGCTTCTGCGATGCCTGGGCTGCTCCACGCCAGCCGCTTCTGCGGCTTCTCCTTCACTTCCGTGGGGCCGCTTCTGCGGTCCCAAATCCACAGAAGCGGAAATACCAGAAGCAGCAGCCCCCAGCCTTCTCAAAAAATCAAATTTTGATCCGATAACCACCCGGAACTCACCCGAGGCCCCCAGGGCCCCAACCACTCATACCAACCAGTCCCAAAACACATTACGGACTTGCTCGAGGCCTCAAATCACATCAAACAACGCTAAAATAATCAATCGACCTCCAATCTAGGCTTTATGAACTTGAACATTCCAACTTATATTTTCAATGTTTAAACCTATCAAATCACGTCCGATTGACTTCAAATTTTGCACACAAGTCACATTTGACATTGCGGACCCACTCCAACTTTCGGAATTGGATTCTGACCCCAATATCAAAAAGTCAACCTCTTGTCAAACTTCCCAAAAACCTTCAAATTTCTATCTTCAGCCAAATGGCTTCAAAATGACCTACGGACCTCCGAATTCACTTCCGATCGCGCTCCCAACTCCAGAATCACCATACGGAGCTACTCCCAGTCTCGGAATCCCAAACGGACTTCGATAACGCTGAAATGCACTCCAAGCCAAACTTAAGAAATTCCTTCTAAAATGCTAACTTCCACAATAGGCGCCAAAACGCTCCCGGGTTATCCAAAACTTGAACCGGGCATACGCCTAAGTCCTATATCATTATACGAACCTGCTAGAACCTTCAGATCCCGATTCTGAGGTCGTTTACTAAAAAATCCAATCCTAGTTCATTCTTTCAACTTTAAGCTTCTCAAATGAGAATTTTCATTTAAATTTAACTTCGATCTTCCTGAATTTAAATTCCGACCATGCGAACAAGTCACAATACCTAAAATGAAGCTGCTCATGGCCTCAGACTGCTGAACGATGCGCTAGGGTTTAAAACGACTGGTCAGGTCGTTACATTCTCTCCCACTTAAACATACGTTTGTCGTCGAACGTGCTGAGAACTATACCGAAGTAGCCTGAAATCACTGCCCAGCACCTCGTGCATCTTCCCGCGCTATCACAACTTAGTTGAGCACATTAGCTCGATAAATTTCGAAGATATTCTCTTTTACTCAAGCAATTAAGCCTTAGAGCCCAATTCCAACATCCGGAATTCTATGCCAGGCATGTTTCCAACATACGATCACCGTATCAATCACTATATGTTGTACTCAAACATGACGGCATAACTCTGCTAAATTCACACATTGCATCACTTTACTCATAGGACCACAATAACATTTCTGTTTGAATTAATCAAAATTCCACGAATCTGATGCTCCCATAGCACCTCATGACCTACATAGGTCTTACTCTAACTATTACAATACCGCCACGACATATGAGATGCAAAAATTCATAATCAACTGCTGAGTAAACCAACCATCGAGTCTATTCTTTTGACAAGAAACATTACCACATTCTGAACCAAATAATGATCTTCGCTTCTTAATATACTTCATATAATCAGATTGCACTGATCCTAAATCCCACAATCTCATCTTACCCAGTACGAACTGCTCAGGAAATAAGCCACTCTGAATGCGATCACAAGTATCATATGATGCCATAATGTGCCAATAGGCCACCAATCCGAACACAACACAAACAGAAATCAAACTCTGGAAGGAATTACCTAACCCTCGCACTAATACGGAATTTCTTTAAAAGATAGGAAGCGAAACACACAAAGAAGTAGCATATAGAAAAAACCAGACTCGACATCACACTGTTGCGGCACGCAACCCGATCCACACATAGATCTCACATAAAGAGATTGCACTTCGAGCTAAACCTGCTCATTACAATAAAATATCGAATTTCAATCGTAAGCACGCTAAGTGCATAATACTATCCCTGACGAAACACATAGCGCTATAGGCTACAAAACTCAAGCACAACTGAGGTGCGACACAAGATCTGAATCACGAGAGCCATTCTGCTCACATAACATCATCGCCACGCGGAACCTTAACACATAAGAACTTACTAGGCCGTCTCACGACTCATACGGCGCAATACATAATTATCTGGAATAGTTGATGACAAAATAACACCTCGACTGTTCCTCCATAGGGAACGCTCGCTGAAATGAACACCACTGGCCTGATATAAAGCCCTGTTCACAAATAAATCAATCCACCGATCTCAAGCCGAATTCTGATTGTACCAACTTGGCCAATGACCTTTCAAAGGTCCGCAGTAACTCCCTTTTGCCTCATATCACGTAAGAATAACCATCATAATCGGAGCAACCTCCTCAGTTCATAACATAATAAGCAAAGTGCCCTCCAGGCATAAGTTCTCAAATCAATGATATTACTACAATTCTCATACTTGGTTTAAATCTTTAGCCAAATCAAGTGACTACATGTCATATTTATAGAATCTTCCCGTGGGACACGCTCCCACAACCTTCCAAAATAAATAACGGGTCCGCATATCTAAACTATCGGATGCACTAACGCTGAAAAGCGATCCAGAATCCTTAACTAGGATGCAAAACCTCTTCCACAACACATTGATCTCAGGTGACGCTGAGGACAATACCAATTTACTCTAATCATTCAACCCTTTCCTTGCTCATCTGAGCCCGTGACATCCTTATCAACACTAAACTGCAACCATGATCCTCACTTCGTATTTCCATGCTACTCACTGCACCCAACGTGCCAACATATGATAAAACATGATTTTTCATCACAACTCCGAAATCATTATCATTTTAACAATTCATCAAATACAAACTTTTCAATTAACTCACTTCAGGAGATTCATAGAAACACACCGGTAATTTCCCATAAACGTAGAATATGCAACTCTGCAAGTAGTGGTCCAAGCCACCATAGCTCTCCCGGAATTTGCTTTCACTTAACGAGCCATAACAGAAGAATGCCCCTGATAAATCATCAATCACGGCGGCCGATAGGCCTCGCACATACCCCCACAAATCATACAAATAACTCGATCACGCTAAACGAACTGATCACAGACCCCGACATGCCAAATTCAACTATGGCTAATCAATCCACCTTCCAATTCATCCTTGCTTGCCTTAGAATAAGACTAACTCCATTCAATACATAATATACTCCATCTACACTCACTCCGAGCGACCTTGAATCACGAGACCACACTGTCTCAAATCCCACGAACTATTTCGTATCTTTCAGATGCTATACCACAAGTCAAAATTTCATAGAACATTTTGTGCCTCTTCTCATAAACTGCTAAAAAGTTTGATTCTTAACTGTACTTATAGGCTCGAAATCATCGAGCACCACACTTTAACTCCTGAATTCACTGGGACCATTATTGAGAGCCGCCCGCTCTGACTTGGTCCCGAATATAACTCACTCCGTAGATCTTATAACACACGAATACTCTCTTGGCGAGGCACCTGGCGAAAAATCACTTTCTCTGAAACTTGTATCCATACAAGGCATAAATCCTGAACCTTTTCCCAAGTTTGAACATGAGTCCATAAGGCTAACCATAGCACATCTTTAATAATTCCTCCGCTCAATTGACTACTTATGGTCTTTTCTCGTAGCTGAATTAACCCATCAATATGCTGATAACTAGAAATCACGAAAGTAGTTAATCATACAGCCCAATCATAAGCGGTGGGACTCTCCCACTTAGCTTGAAGCCATCATTTCACCATTCTTGAGTTCGCCCGACCTTTTTACCTCTTATTGGCATAACCTCGCGCCATAAGTTATCAAATTTCTCGGAATCTTCTTGTAAATTCCCATCTTTTATATTCTGAATCATCAACCACATTCGTACGACCAATCCCTTTGTTGAACAACCGACATAATTCTTTGCAGAAGCTTCTCCAACCATGCAACCGCTAACCTGCTCACAGGAATTAACCCACCTAGGGGAATTACCTCCCGATATCTTCCCATGCTGCTGCACGGGGTGCATTCATTACGACACCAATAGCCCATCTTGAGTCCGAGCTCACCTTCCAGTTGCACAAGTCCATTCGCCCCTCGCGGACATCAATTAAATGTGCGGCAACATCCTTCTAAATTCAGGGTTATGCTGCACCCTCCTCCATTTCAAGCAGCTCCTTTCTGCCATATCAATCTTCTGTCGCATAATAGCCCATACTTCACATCATACCCGCAGACTTCAATCACCAATCATTAAAATCCCCAATCTGATCCAAACTCGCTTTAAGGAGCGTAGTCATCCTACTACCAAGCCCATATGCAACCCTCGCCACTCTCCCACTTTGGCGGAACTCATCTCTTTAATTAGCCACTCGACCTTGCTCCTCATACTTGGCCTTCTAGAAGTTTTAAACACCACCTGACACTTCCCACATTTCTTTCCTCATACTTTGCTGCTCAATTGTTGCCTTAAATAAAATCTATCTTCGTGGCACTTGAATCCACCATTGTTGCTAACTTTAAACCTTTCCAAAGGTCATCTTTATCGATCCATCAATATTAGAAATTCTAGTTTGATCTTAAACCACCGCATCATGCGATATCTGACAGCTGTACCTCCAATATTATTTCACAATACCCTGCCATAAAGGCGAATTGTAGCACATTATAACATCGACAACCTTAGTACATCTAGTTAGGACAACAGCACCCCAATGTAGAGGAGAACTCCATCACGCTTGCAATTACCAAGCCTCATTACTCCCACCAGCTCACACCTGACCATCCTCAGTTCGATTGACTTTCCCCCTGTCGGGAATAAAATACTGAATCCCTTGATTACACACTGAGTAAACCTCCCTTCAATTCATTTGCTGCCCCGGCACATGGGCAACATCCTACCATTACAACAACGCTGCGGAATAATCGCTCATAAGCATCACGGCAACCTGTGCCTAGCCTCAAGGCTCTTAGAAGTTCTATTACTAAGCTGAAATACTATAATATCCCTCCATAATGCGACTATAATAGTCCAATCAACTATATCAGGAAAATCATCCCGCACCACATTTGTAGTGTTCAATTCTTCAACTTTCGATTTATAGCAAGCACTTACGTAAGATTGAGTAGGAAGAAATCAAAGGCATAAGCCTCAAAGGAATCGAACCACACGAAAAGGGAATCAAGAAGGGAAGTACTCCTAACAGTCCTGCAGCCTCTCGAGGATAAGTACAGACGTCTCCATACCGATCCGCGAGACTACTAAACTTTCTCAGGACTCGTGAGACCGACGGGAACCTAGTGCTCTAATACCATGTTGTCACGATCCAAAATCCACTAAGGTTCGTGGTGGCACCGGATACCTCTGTCAAGCCAGCCAACTAAATTATCAATTAATTCCTCTTTTAATACTTTTGAAAATCTAAGGTTTTTCCTTCCATTTTTATAAATAAAAGTTCACTACTTGAATTCAAATTTAAATAATAAAAATTAGTACAAACCTGCTGTAAACCATCCCACAAACCTGGTATCACAAGTACATGAGCAACTACTGATAAAAGAAATAAAATACAATATCCGCCCAGAATACAGTGGGCAGAAAGTAAATAGAGTACACTGGAAGGGACTACCCTAGCTGCGGTCGCCTCAAATGATGCAGCTCACCTAGTCCCAGCGTCATCCATGCTGCTACGCCCAATAAGATGTTAGAGGTGTATATATACATGTGCAACAAAAATGCACAGAAGTGTAGCATGAGTACGTAATCAATGTTTACTCAGTGAGTGTCCCGCATAATCCCGAAGGGGTAGAGACGAGATGGTCAACTTTGACACACTCTAATGGTCCAACGGTTATTTATTCTCAATATACATATCAATAGTGGATTTATTTCCTAACATGACTTTTTTTTTATCCAAATAGAGGAAATAAGAAAACACGTAATTCCTTCATAGGAAATTTCCAAGGTTTCTTTTCATTATTAACAATATGATCTCGAGCCATA
>MU730135.1:5100-15614 GCA_026770625.1 Nicotiana glauca
GATGAGGCACTGCCCCCAGGACCTTCCTCCACAGCTGGCCCATCTGTTGCAACTGATCTGGTGATTCCTTCATCAAAGACTCACAGGTTCACTGCCAACCAGCTCACACACTCACTAGCCAGTTTGAACAACTGGATGTTGGCTGCGACAACCAAGTTGTCCACTTTGACCACTACTGTACAGGCACAGGGAGCACCAGTCACTGTTGAGATTCCTTCCTCCATTGAGGATACCTTGAAGAAAATCCTGGCCAACCAGGAGCAGATGATGGAGAAGCAGGATAAGCTAGCCAAAGCAGTTGGGGACCACAGCAAGGCACTGGGGAAATTGGCTAAGGAGCATAGGAAGCTGAGGAAGACAAAGGCCTCAAAGGAGTCCGTGCTAAAAATTAGAGAGGATGTTGACAAGCTGCTAGCGGATCAGATGCCCCTGGATCTATTATTTGGAGATCCAGCTGGAGAGCCAGCAGCAGTGCAGCCACAGGCAGAGGAGCATAGGCCAAGGAAGAAGAGGAAGCTCCCTAGCACAAAGGGCATAGTGATTGAGGTGGCTCCGGTCCAGGAGGTTCCCTCCAGTGCTCCAGATGTTGAGCACTCCACAGTTCCACCAGTCCTAGCAGCACAGCAGCAGCAAGCTGTGGACCAGTCTGAGGTCCCTGCCGGTATAGAGGACTTGGGAGCTACTGAGCAACACAGGGTGACTGATGAGGCTTGAGGGGCCTCTTTATATCCTTTACTGTCTTTTTGGTGCTTTATTTTGATAGTTAGCATTGGGGACAATGCTAGCTTTTATTTGTGGGGGTGTGGCCCTACCATTTTGATTGACACTATGGATGACTGTATATATTCTTTTACTTTTCAACCTCATGTATATATTCATCGCCCCCTAGTTGTATATTCTACTCCCCTTTTGTACATATTCATTCGGTTTTCATTTTGGTTTTCTATTTTTGTTAAAATTTTTCGTTTTTAGTTGCAAAGTTAGGCTCGAATCCTTTTTGTTTTGTTTTGACATTTGCAATAAGCCCTTGGTTTTCTTAATGCCACGGTTCTTTCCAAGGGTAGAATGTTGTGCGAACCGGGTGGCTCTTCCCAATGATAGATGGCGTGACAACCTTCTTAAGGGTTTGTGTCCGTTTTTGTTTTGTTCTTTTTGGTTTTCAAGATTTGGTAGTTAAGGGTACCTCAGGCTAAGCTTCACTTGGGCCTAACACACTTGCCTTTGATCCCATGGTCAAAGACATGATGTTGTGTTTAGGATGGTGAAAGTCGTGACCTTGAGACTCTTGTGTTGACCAAACTTTCATCACGTGGTCAATATGGGCCATTGTGCGCTTGAATCGTAACTAAGGTTGTTGTGGGCCCTCGACTCCGTCTTTAGCAATCCTTGAGCGTGTGGTGAGGATTTGAATTGTGAGCCTAAGTACCGAGCCGATGGTCTAGAACTTGCCCCGAATGTTTGTTGAAGCGAAATCATAGGTGAAACTTGACTTGAGAAGTGATTATAGGCCATCTTTGATCAAAACTGCCTAATTTGAACAAATCCCATGACCAACCTATGAAATGATCTCTAGGTCACCCTTTTTGAGCCTTAAACCCTCTTCTTTCATGAACCAAAGTTACAAGCCTATACCCGTTTTTAATGAAACCCTCTCTTGGCACCCAAATCTTCCCTTGAGTAATGGCAAATATCTAAGTTTGGGGGAGAGACAAGAAAGGCACCAATGTGGTAAAAAGGCGCAAAAGCAAAAAGAAAAGGAAGGCAATGAAAAAGAAAAAAAAATCAAAAAGAAAGACAAAAGTGAATAAGAACCAAAAAGGGAGTTCAATATCTAAAAAAAAAAAGGTGAACAAAAAGGAGTAAAGTTTGAATTGCAAAAGAAAGAGTGACAATGTGTCTCTCTAACCCCTTGAAGGAAGAAATACTCAAATGAGTCAAGAAAGTACGCCAAAATAAATCAAAATAAGTTCTTAAGGGAAGATTGAACCCAATTGTACAACCACATATCCTACCTCGACCCAAAAGCCTTCACAATGACTCCTCAAAAGCCCTACATGATCTTGAGTTGAGAGAAGCCTTCATTAGTGGATACTTAATGAGGGGCAAGCATATGGTACTTAGAGCCGGACTTATGGCCTTTTCTTTGAGAGAGATGAGAGAAATACCATCCACCTCGGTTTGTGTGCCAATACTCTAAAAGGTGAGGATAGCCTAGGAAAGTTGAGGATGTACGAGTTTGGGCTCCACAATGACCAAAGTAAATTGAGAAAAGCTCCTTGATGAATATGTGTCAACCCTTGATGCTCTGGTGTCGCACTTGATCCATAAGTTTTAAAAGCTTAAATGTGTTAATGATGCATTCGCATTGAGGGCAATTGTTAGTGCCAATAGATGCTTGTTGAGGTTACTTTAGGATAGGCTGAATTTAACTGGTTGTTTTCAAATGAAGGGTAGGTCTTATTTTATTTACTTGAGGACAAGCAAAGGTCTAAGTTTGGGGGAGTTGATAACTGTGATTTCTACATGTTTTATACCCATTATTACCTGAGCTTTGTGCATCAATTTCCATATATTAGTCCTAAAATGCTTACAAAATTGCACTTGATTGCAGGTTTGAGCGACAAGATAACAAATATCAAATATCAGCTCAAAAATGAGTGAAATCTGCCAAGTGTCAAAAGACAACTGAAGGGGGGAACAAGATCACCTACGCGGACCGCAATAATATGATGTGCGGCCGCGCAGAAGAAGTTCAGAGGCTAAGGCAGCTCAAGATCACCCTGCGCAGTCCGCACTGCTTTGCCACGCGGCCGCGCAGGAAAGTCAAGAGACCATGCAAACTTAATGTCAAGCTGCGCGGTCCGCACTCCTTTCCACGCGGTCCGCGATAATGAAGGTCCTGAGACCTAATTATTCAAGGCAAGAGCCCACGCGGCCGCAAACCAAATCAGTGCAGCCTGCGTGGCTAAAGTTCAGAGAGCTGTGATTTTGATGATGCCCTGCTACGCGGTCGCGTACCATTCCTGTGCGGTCCGCGTCACTTAGCCAACGCGGCCGTGTGACATAGTTGTACGGTCCGCGTTCCCCAGTTCCAGGAGCAGAATTGAAGACCAAATGACCTCCGCGGCCGCGCAACATTTCTGCGCGGTCCGCGCCAGTCCCGCAGGGTCATTTTTGTCCAGTTAATTTAGACTAGTATAAATAGATTATTTTATCAATTTTAGGTTAAGTTTTGTTTTACAGAGAGCTGCTGCACTCGTGAGAATAGCTTCTAAGCCTATTTTGGGCAATTTTCCTTTATTTTGATTGTGGATTCTTGTAGTTCTTCAACATAATTAATTAATATATTGGGTTTATCTATTATTTCTTCATTTTCTGCTTCTTCCATGTCTAGCTAAACCCATTAGCTAGGGTTGTGGCTCAACCCTAGGGTGGGTAATTAATGGGTGTGATTATTTAGTGCTTGGATGATGTTGGGTATTTGCTATTTGGGTCAATTTTATAGTTTAATTAGGATTTGGTGGTTGCAAACACTAAGTCTAGCTTAGTGGGTTTTGAAACTTCTTGAGAAAGAGTGTCTATGACTCCAAAATTGACCCAACAAGGAATTGGGGTGGACCCATGAGAATGGTGGTCCCAATTAACGGGTTAAACCTCGAGAGAGTAATTACCCAATTTGAACCATTAGTTGCTTGGGCATATTGGCCTACCCAATTGGTCTCAAGAGAGTCAATTGGGCAAAATTACTCTCTCTACCGAGAGGTGTGAAAGTGAGTGCAATCGTGCAACGGTTATAGCATAAGTCCCATAATCATCATTCGTGCATTAGGAATCTCTACCCGTTAGTTGACCACCTAGGTAAATGCCACGGCCCTAGTGTTTTTCTCTATATTGCATAAAATCTAGAATCATTATCTTAGAATAATTTAGTTCAATCTAGTAGTTATTAAAGGTGTAGTTGATAAATATAAAAACAAACCAAAAATGATAGAAGCAAAATTAGAAGCCAAAACGCATTTCTAGACTTCACAAATACTCGACTCCCTAATCTAGCTCCATGTGGATATTGACCCCGATACCGCTATTGGATAAAAGTAATTAGCGCCCACTCTTCCTAAGGGTTGAGTCCACACCGATGAGTGGCTTGGGCCACTACTTAGATATTTGCATATCCTACGATTATGGGAATTTACCTGTGTGTTTCTATGATTCTCCTGAAGTGAGTTAAGTGAAAAGTTCATATATGATGAAGTGTTAAAATATTAATGATTTCGGAGTTACGATGAAAATCGTGTTCTATCGTATATTGGCACGTTGGGTGTTGTGAAAGGTCTGGAAATTTGAAGTGAGGGTCAAGGTTGCAGTTTAGTGTTTACAAGGATGTCACGGGCTCGGATGAGCAAGGAAAGTGTTGAATGATTAAAGTAAATTGGTATTGTCTTCAGCGTCACCTGAGATCGATGTGTTGTGAAAGACGCTTTGCATCCTGGTTAAGGATTCTTGACCACTTTTCAGCGTTAGTGCGGCCGATGGTTTAGATGTACGGACCCGTTATTTATTTCAGAAGATTATGGGAGAGTGTCCCACGGGAAGATTGTATAAGTGTGACGTATAGTCACTTGATTGACTAAAGATTTAAACCAAGTATGAGGATTGTGGTTATATCATTAATTTGATAATTTATGCCTGAAGGGCACTTTATTTATTGGGTTATGAACTGGGGAGGTTCCTCCGGTTATAATGGTTGTTCTTAGGTATTATTAGGAAAAGGGAGTTACTATGGACCTTTGAAAGGTTATTAGCCAAGTTGGTGCAACCAGAAATCGGCTTGAGATCAATGGATTAATTTATATGTGAACAGGGCTTATTATCAGGCCAGTTGTGTTCGTTTCAGCGAGCGTTCCCTATGGAGGAACAATCGGGTGTTATCTTGTCATCAGCTATTCCAGGTAATGATTTATTGCGCCGTATGAGTTGTGAGATGGCTTGGTAAATTCTTATGTGTTGAGGTTCCGCGTGGCGATGATGATACGTGAGCAGAATGGCTCTTGAGATTCAGATCTTGTATCGCACCTCAGTTGTGCTTGAGTTTTGTAGCCTATAGCGCTATGTGTTTTCTCAGGGATGGTATTATGCACTTAACGTGCTTGCGATTGAAATTCGATATTTTTATTGTAATGAGCAGAGTTAGCTCAAAGTGCAACCTCCTTATGTGAGATCTATGTGTGGATCGGGTGGCACGCCGCCATGGGTTTGTCATTTGGATCGGGTTGCGCGCCGCAACAGTGTGATGTCGAGCCTAGTTTTCTATATGCTATTTTTTGTGTGTTTCGCTTCCTATCTGCTAAGGAAAGTTCGTATTAGTGTGGGGGTTAGGTAGTTCCTTCCGGAGTTCGATTTCCTGTTTGTGTTGTGTTCGGATTGGTGGCTTATTGGCATATTGTAGCGTCATATGAGAGTTTTGATCGCATTCAGAGTGGCTTATTGCCTAAACAGTTCGTACTGGGTGAGATGAGATTTTGGGATTTAGGATCAGTGCAACCTGATTATATGAAGTATATTAAGGAGCAAAGATCATTATTTGCTTCAGAATGTGGTAATGTTTCTTGTCAGAAGTATAGACTCAATGATTGGTTGACTCGGTAGTTGATTATGAATTTCAGCACATCTCATCCATCGAGGCGTTATTGTGAGAGTTAGAGTAAGACTTGCGTGTGTCATGAGGTGCAATGGGAGCATCTGATTCGTTGAATTTGGGCTAAGTTGATCAAAAAATATTATCGTGGTCCTGTGGATTAAGTGTTGCAAAGTAAGAATCCAGCAAAGTTATGCAGTCATGTCTGTGATTGATATGGTGATCGTATGTTGGAAACAGGCCTGGCATAGAATTCCGGATGTTGGAATCGGGCTCTAAGGCTTATTTACTCGAATAAAAAGGGAATATCTTCAGAATTTATCGAGCTAATGTGCTCAGCTAAGTTGTGGTAGCACGGAAAGGTGCATGAGGTGATAAATAGTGATTTCAGACTACTTCAGTGTAGTTCTCAGCAAGTTCGAGGACGAACGTATGTTTAAGTGGGAGAGAACGTAACGACCAGACCGGTCGTTTTGAGCCCAAGCGCGTCGTTCAGCATTCCGAGGCCATGAGCAGCTTCATTTCAGGTGTTAAGACTTGTACGCGTGGTCGGAATTGAATTTTGGGAAGTTCGGAGTTGATTTGGGAAGAGAATTCTCATTTCGGAAGCTTAAAGTTGAAAGAATGAACTAGGGTTGGATTTTTGAGTAAACTACCTCGAAATCGGGATCTGAAGGTTCTAGCAGGTTCGTATGATGATTTCGGACTTGGGCATATGGCCAGATTGGGTTTTGAATAACTCGGGAGTGTTTTGTCGCCTATTGTGGAAGTTGGCATTTTGGAAGAAATTTCATAAGTTTGTTTTGAAGTGCATTTTAGTGTTATTGATGTTCGTTTGGAATTTCGAGACTGGGACTAGCTCCGTATGGTGATTCTGGAGTTGGGAGCGCGATCGGAAGTGAATTCGGAGGTCCGTAGGTCATTTTGAAGCCATTTGGCTAAAGATAGAAATTTGAAGGTTTTTGAAAAGTTTGATCGGAAGTGGACTTTTTGATATCGGGGTCGGAATCTGATTTCGGAAGTTGGAGTAGGTCCGTAATGTCAAATATGACATGTGTGCTAAATTTGAGGTGAATCGGACATGATTTGATAGGTTTAAACATCGGAAGTAAAAGTAGGAAAGTTCAAAGTTCATAAAGCTTGAATCGGGGTGTAATTCATGGTTTTAGCGTTGTTTGATATGATTTGAGGCCACGAGCAAGTCCATAACGTATTTTGGGATTGGTTGGCAGGTTTGGTTGAGGTCTCGGGGGCCTCGGGTGGATTCCGGGTGGTTAACGGTTCGAGTCCGGAGTTTGAAGAAGGGGCTGGGGCTGCTGCTTCTGGTATTTTCGCTTCTACGGATTTGGGACCGCAGAAGCGAATAAGATGCTGCAGAAGCGGCTGGAGGTGGAGCAGCCCAGGAGCGCAGAAGCGGCCCAAGATCCGCAAAAGCGAAACCGCATATGCGGTGGGCCGTCCGCAGAAGCAGAAATTGTGCTGGAGCCCTGGAACCGCAGAAGCGGAATTCGGAACTACATAAGCGGAAATAATTCCGTAGAAGTGGAAATAGCTGGGGCAGAATGGTTGTTTTAAAATCGGATATTTGGCCATTTCTCTCATATTTTTAATGGCTTGGGAAATTTTTGGGGAGCTTCAAGAGAGGGTTTTCATCATCAATGATAAGGTAAGTCATCCCCACCTATCTTGAGTTAAATACATCAAATGTGTATGGATTTAAGCATGAAATTTTGTAGAAATAGTTGGGGTTTTGGTAGGAAGACCTAGAAATTTTATTCTTGGAATTTAACCACGATATTGAGTATGGAATTTAGAGGAAATTATATATTTGAGTTTCTAAGGTCATGGGCAATGTTCATCTTCGAAAAATTTCGGATTCCGGGCACGTGGGCCCGAGTGCATTTTTGTCAACTTTTAGTTCAGGGTTAGGAATTGTTACATATTGGGTTGTCAAACTTAATTGAGCATATATTAATGGATTTGTATGACCATTGGCCAGTTTTGGAGCATTGTGCGTTGGTTCGAGCCTTCGAAAAAATGTAGAGTGCCGGTTATAAGTCTTCGGAGCGAGGTGAGTCTCCTTTCTAATCTTGTGAAGGGGAATTTACCCCATAGGTGAGTTAAATTGGTTATGTGCTCCTATTTGTGGGGGAAACGTACGCACGAGGTGACGAGAGTCCGTGCGTAGCTACTATTATGGTATTGTCCGGGTAGTCTAGGACCCAAAAGCATGTTATATTTGGATTAATTGTGAACCCATTGATTGCTTGAATTGTTTAAATCATATTAAATTAATAAATAGATTTCTAAAAAGACTTAAGCTTCGTTTTCTAAAATTATTAAAGAGAATTGGCATTTTGTGACGACCCAAAGGGAGGCCTTGGAAACCTCGATGGTGGTTACCTCAATTTGCGTGCGCAGTTCGGGCGCGAAGCCGGAAAGTTTTTATGTTAAAATATGTGAATTATGTGAAAAATTTGAAGAATTTTGATATTAATATTGATATAGTTGACTTTGGTCAACATTTTTTGGTAAACGGACCCGGATCCGTGATTTGACGGTTTCGAAAGGTCCGTAGAAAAATATGAGATTCGGGCATGTGCCCGAAGTCAAAATCCGAGGTCCAGAACCCCGGTAAAAGAATTTTTCTGTTAAATTATTTTCTGAAATTATTAAGGAAAAATAGAAATAAAAATGAGTTAGAAAATATAGGTCTCGGGCTCGTATTTTGGTTCCGACGCCCGGTATAGGTCTTAAATGTGTGTTAAGCGCTTTCTGTGAAATTTGGTCGAAATCGGACGTCGTTTGACGTGTTTCGGACCTAAATAGCCAAAGTTGGAAGTTACGAACTTTGAAATGAAAATTTTGAGTTTTGGGGTTTGATTTTTTGATTTTGATGTTATTTTGGCGATTTGATCACGCGAGCAAGTCCGTAAAATGTTTTTGAGGTTGTGTGTATGTTTGGTTTGGAGCCCCGAGGGCTCGGGTGATTTTTAGATAGGTGTCGGATTGCATTTCTCATTTTTGAAAAAAATCTTGTTTTTCTGCTTCTGTGATCTTCGCAAATGCGAAGGGAGGAATTGCAATTGCGAGCTCGCAAATGCTAGAATTTATTCGCAATTGCGAAGTCTGGGAAGCTCGACCACTATCGCAAATACGATAGTCTGGCTCGCAAATGCGAAAGTCCCCAGGCCTGCCTAGTTTTGCAAATGCGAGACTTTGGCCGCAAAAGCGAAATTGGGTTGTTCGCAAATGCGAGGTTTAGTGTCGCAAATGCGAAAACCCCTGGGCTGGCCATAGTTCGCAAATGCGAACTGAGTTCTCGCAATTCCCATATTTAGTCGGGATTCGCAATTGCGAACCCCTGTTCTCAAATGCGACATCAGAGACCTGTATATTCATACTTAGACGAATTGAAGCCTCACTTTTCATTTTTTCAAAACCCAAACTCCCATTGGCGATTTTTCACGAACTCCCTCTTCTCCAAATCATTTGTAAGTCAACTTTTACTCAATTTCTTCAAGCTTTAACATCATTTATCATGTTTTCATCTTAAAATCAAGGTTTTTCATGGGTAAAAATGGGGGTTTTGGGTAGAACCTAGGGTTTATTAAATTGGAGATTTGGACCTCAATTTGAGGTCCGATTTCAAAACAAATCATAGATATGAACTCGTGGGGTAATGGGTTACCGGGTTTTGGTTCGAACTTCGGGTTTTGACCACGTGGGCCCGGGGGCATTTTGGGAATTTTTGAGGAAACTTTAGGAAATTCGTTTTTATGCATTCAAGTTGATTCAATTAGCATTTGTTGATTCATTCAAGTAATTTGTGACTAGATTCGAGCGGTTTTGTGGTGAATTCGAGGGGTAAAGCTATTCTAGAGGCTTGAGTGGACTTTTGGAGCATTTGAGGTAAGTGTTTGATCTAACTTTGGCTTGAGGGAATAGGATTAGAGTGCTGTAATTACTATTTGCTAATTGATCGAGTGCGCTGCATAGGCATGGTGACAAGTATCTATACACCAGAGTCTAGCATGACCGTGGGTCCTTGTTTGTACTTGTTTTTGAGATAATTTGGAACTCTTCTAAGCTAATTAATGATAACTAGATAATGTGAAGAGTTTGAGGATAGATCATGAAATATTAATACTTTGAAGCATTGGCTCGAATGATAAATACCATTGAGTAAGAGATGAAAGTATTGAAAGGAGTTGTGATTGATCCCTTGCCGGGATTGTTAAATATACTGAATATTTTCCCTTGCCGGGATGTGAAAGCTAATGATGTTGTTCCATTGCCGAGATTTAGTTGTTAATTGTGTTATTCCCTTGTCGGGACATTTCTTATTATTGTCTATTTTTCTCTCGCCCATTTGGTTGTGACTGCTGTTTGGGTGAGGAAGAGTGTTAACGCACGAAGGGTCACTCCGTGCTATTTTTGATTATATTTGCACGAAGGGTCATTCCGTGCTATTTTTGATTATATTTGCACGAAGGGTCATTCTATGCTATGTTTTGACTGTTTATGCACGAAGGGGACATTCCGTGCTCTGATTTGATTATATTTGCACGAAGGGTCATTCTGTGCCATGAAATGAGAGTCATGTGAGGGAAAGCACGAAGGGTGATGCCGTGTATTTTATTCATTTGCTTTGGGTGAGAATGAGAGTAAAAGCACGAAGGGTGATGCCGTGCAACTATTGAATTCTTATTCTTTGATAATTATTGATGTGCCCTGTTTCTTAATTACGCTGATGAATTTTATATTCAAATTGTACTACCCCACAGCATGTTCTCCCCCCCCCTTTAACTGTTTAGTTTCGGTATTTCTTTTCCTTTTATTGTATATATGTATATAGGATTGTACAGGTTGATTTTGG
>MU730137.1:3474-18502 GCA_026770625.1 Nicotiana glauca
AAATATATATATATATATATATATATATATATATATATATATATATATATAGCCATAAGGATCGTTGCGGCGTGCAACCCGATCAACAAATATATAGCCATAAGGCTCGTTGCGGCATGCAACCCAATCCACAAATACACGTATATCACTCACAACTCAGGCCCTCAGCCTCGCTCAGCCATCAATCTCTCCAGTCTCTCGGGCTCACAATGCCATGAAATTTGTCAAAAATCATGATATGATATATCAATAATAGCAATAGAGACTCAGGTATGATATGAAATGAATGAACATAACTGAATATGAAATTGCAATTTAAACAGCTAACTGAACAACAATATGACCTTGTTGGATCCCAACAGAATAATCATGTAGCCTAGACATGGTTTATAACATGGATCACAACTCAATAGCTCTAATACATTGAGATTTCTTGGTTACATATAAGATCAAGTAACTACACAATACCACATGAGTAATAAAGTTATAATTCACACAGTGCACGCCCTAACGCCCGTCACCTAGCATGGCGTCACCTCAACACCAAATACATAACACGTAATTCGAGGTTTCATACCCTCAATACCAAGTTTAGAAGTGTTAGTTACCTCTAACAAGCCAAATCGAACACCGAGCAAGCCAAGCAATGCTCCCAAAAATGCCATCCCGCATGTACCGACCTTCAAACGACTTGAAGCTAGCCAAAAATAACTCAAATACATCAAATAATACCAAAGGAAACAAACCCAATTGATAAAGGTCGAATCTTTAATCAAAATCCAAAATCGACCAAAATGTCAATCTAGGCCCGCGCCTTGAAACCTGACAAAACTTATAAAATTCGATAACTCATTCAATTATGGGTCCAACCATAGTAATTTCAATCAAATATGACTCTGAATCAACGTTCAAAACTGAAAAATTTACTTTATGAAATTTTAGATAAAAACCCCAAATTTTACTTTGAAATCATCAATCAAATGCCAAAATCAAAGATGGATTCATGAAATATAACTAAAATCGAGTATAGAACACTTACTCCAATCCATCTGGTGAAAATTTCCTCCAAAAATTGTCCAAATCCAAACTACCCAATTCAAAACATGACCAAATGAACTAACCTTCAATATTAAGTATTTTCCCTAGTTGTTCTGCCTCTATTTTTGTGTCAAACTATCCTGAAACTCACTTTTGATGCCTCCAATGAGTTCATTGTGAAATTTCAGTCAAGTTAGGCTTTTGAATCACTACATTTGACCTTATAATAAAGGACATATATTGGTTTCAATATTTGAAAATAGTACAAATTTTTAAATGCGAAGTTAGTGGAAATATTTTAATTAATCTGAAAAATCTGGCAACCCACTTCTTAGTATAATGACCATAAAATCCTCATACAATATCCAAATTTAACAATTCTTTTTGCTATGACTCTGTAGTTATGATACTGATATAGTGCTTCAAATAAAATAGAAATAGGGGCTCATTTGTTTAATATTCTACCATTTATGCTTGAAGAAAAGACGTCGAAACATAAGAAAAACGAGCGCAACATAGCCCATATTTATTCGAAACTCACCTGATCCCCTCAGGACCCCGTATGAACATACCATCACACAATATGGACCTATTCGAGGCCTCAAATCATGCATAACAACATCAACATGATGAAATACACCTCTAAATCAAACTTAATGAACTCTGAAGCTTTCGACTTCCAAAAACTCGCGCCGAAACATATCAAATCAACTCAGAATGAACTCAAATTTTGAACACAAGTACTAACACATCATACAGAGCTACTCGTTCCTCTAAACTACTAAGAAAAGTGTGAATGCTCAAAACAACCGATCGTGTCATTTCATTCTCCCCTACATAAACATACGTTCGTCCTCAAACGTGCGAAGAGTTGTTACCAAGCCGTCAAACTGTCATGTAAACTTACCATGCACATACCCAAGGGTGATCCTATGCTATTCTATATAGGCCCGATAGCACAACGTAACTAGAGATTATTAATTCAACCTTAGTCCGTAAATCACAGAATCCAATTTCTAACATCCGAAATTTACTACAAGACCCCGAACTTCGCATCTACACAGTGTATAATTCTGAACAAGTTGTATCAAGATATAAAATCAACCCAAGATATAGTCACCCGACATACCACATGACTCGCATACTCGTAACAAAATTTTCGATCACAGTAGTTGCTCAAAATAAACTAATACCGGTAATAAACCTCATGTCAAACAAAACCTCATTCTAAAGCTTTTGTGTACTGCAGGATGATGAAAGAAACAAGAAGAAACTCATAACCATTCATGAGATCAACAAGTCATGGTGCTCCCTCTTCTTCTACAAGAACTGTAGCCACTTTATAAGTCGATTAGCGACATTATCCTTTCAAATATACCACAATCAAATTTGATAGCAGCTATTATAGGTCTGACGACATCATCTTATCAAATACAAGCTACTCTACTAACATGCCTCACTAATACTACCCAAAGTCACAAACCGTGCAATCCGTGCCCAATACGCAACAATTCAAACATGCTCAAACATAGAAAATGACTCCAATGAGAGAACCATCCTACAAGCACAACAAGTACCATTATAACGCAATGCTAAGAACCCATCACATATCATAGAAATTTGAATCTAACACAAAGGATCATATCCCAATATAACTTCTCTACAATGTGTGACCCTATCCAAACACTGGTCCATATGAAATACCTTAAGTCACAACTCAAAATTAACAACCACATGCCATTTGACGTCTAGTACCAAAAGTGCATGACCATAACCACTGAGAAAATAACTCAATACGATATTCTAGAATGAACATAATCAATGTGCAATCAATCATTCAACACCCTAATACCCATCTCACTCAAATTATACCATAAGACCCAAATGGAACCCCACCATGTCTGTATATAACCAACAAATCATAATCCCTCATAGCATATAAGGGTGACTCATAGAGCATCTCGTAACGCGAATAAGCTTAACTCTAATCGAATGACATATCCCTCACAACGGAATGGAGTCAACCAATCCGACCCGGTGTAGAACACACATCCTCATTGGGCCTACCAGTGGACCCTAAATCAACTCTAGTCATCCACAAATAGATACATAACCATCCGAAAGTCCACAATGACTGAACCATAAGGCATACTATCATTTCGCTAGCTTTGGCCACATCTTCAAAGTCCACAACCACAAAATAATCTGTTCTAAGAATTCCCGGTCTCTAAATCCATAGAACACAGGAATCACCATATCCGATCCTAACTCCACCGCCCAAATGTCTAACACATCTCTCATACACGATCATTCCATGAGGAATACTTCTATAATTCTCTGGTGCCACATTGCAAAATTTGAACTTCAGCAACCGATCAACTAGGCGAGTACTGCAACACCAATGAAGCATTCGCAAGTCAAAACACAATGATCCCTCTGAAATGCGCACCCTTCTCGGTCAATACCAAGTAGTAATATCATTCACCTAGTCATCTGAAATATCCATGTTGCTTATGAATTTTTGACCTTCCCTTCAAATTGAATCATAAATCTTAATCCCACACAACATACCATATCAATCATTACATCATATGAAGAGTACAAAAATCTCATAATCAACTCTGAGTCCCAAGAAAAATACATACCCGATCAACTAGAAACCTTTTATATGATCTCATCTAGGAGGAAATCACAATACACAACATGTTCCATGTACCGGTTGGAAATATACACCTCGAAGCGTGGTAGAAGCCATTGAGAACACCTTGATCACGTAACCAAGTCATCAGGACTGAATCGCTCTAACTCAACCGAGCCATGCAGGTCATCAAACCAATATCATTGCCATGAAACACTTGTAGAGTCTCACCACATCATAAGTACCCAAAGAACTGATCATACCCATTACCGTATTGATCCAACCTACTATCCAATTACCTTATTTCTTTGAGTTTCTTCTGAATTTCCTTCACATCAATACTCCTCCTTGCTTGAACACCACAATCCGTACCCAACTCACTACAAGAGATCCTAGCATAGAATCACATGCTCTGGAGCCCATAAGTCGCTGTATTCCCTCTTAAGCACCTCAAAAGTACCACAACCGAGATATCCACTCTGAAGAGACCTTATGTGAATCTAAACTGTTTTCTTTACCTTCCTGATATTGAAATGTATAATCCATAAGGATAAAGAAATACCGCGAGTCTTGACACTACCCAATGTAAATCTTAGTTTCAAGCCATATACAAATCCTGAAAATTCCCAATTGCTACATATAAATCTTGAATCTATTAGAACCTTTTAGAGAGTCATTTATCTGCTCAAATCTCAATTGGACCACTAAAATGACCCGAACGACTTGTGCCCCATTAGCTGGACAATACCTAAAGATGTAATGCATACCTCTAAGCAACTGAGCAAGTTCCTATTCCATGCACACTATATCCTTCACGAATAACCACTCAATCCTCCCATGATTCCCTTATATCTATAAAGTGTAACACAACCCGTATCCAGAAATTCCCTTACTCGAGTCATCCTCGATCTCAACCTATGCAAGTCATAACTTATTCACAAGTATACCTCAAACCGAAACCAATATAACATATAACCGTGTAATCAGCTCGTAAATAGCAGATTCCACCACTCTTCCCAAAGCCATAGATCAAATCACACAATAACTCACAATGGCCATACTTTAATACCGCCATAATATTGCAGTGATATTCAACTAAATCCTTCATGAGCTCCTGTAAAGCAAACCATCTAATACTTCAAATTATCTACAAATCTCTCATTCACCCTTGTAATAGTCAAGCCAACTTCCACAAGTGATCTAAACTCAAATTATGACACATATTATTAACTGGTAAAAGAGAACTCTCTAAAAAATATCATAGGGATCACAAAACCTCAGGACACCCCGCAAGAGATAATTGTAATGACCCGGTCGGTCATTTTATTTATGACTCGATCCCCTATTAACTATATTTCCTATGTTTGTTTCTACTATTGTGAGTTGTCAGGAAGATTTATTTGGAAATTCAGAGAGTTTTGGGATACTTGGTCCCTAAATACGAGTTTAGGTTTTAAAATTTAGACCGTAGTCAGAGCATTGTGAAGATAGCCTCAGAATGTGATGGTTCTATTAGCTCCGTTGGATGATTTCAGGTTTAGGAGCGTGTTTGTGTTTCGGAGGTACGCAGCTCATTCAGGCTTGAAATGTTAGTTGAATTTTTAAAGTTTTTGGTTCGACAGTGAGATTTTGATCCAAGGGTTCGAATGAAATTCCAAAAGTTGGAGTAGCTTCGTAGGGTTGAATGTGACGTGCGTGCAAAATTTTAGGTCATTCCGAAGTGGTTTGATAGACTTTTTGATCGAAAGCGTAAATTGTGAGTTTTTGAAGTTCTTAGGCTTGAATTAGAAGCTAGATTGGCGTTTCGATGTTTTTTTAGGTGTTGTAAGGATTGGTGGATGTTTGGATAGTGGTATATGACTTGTTCGTGCTTTTGGTTGAGGTCTCGGGGGCCTCGGGATGATTTCGGATGTTTGACGGAAAGATTTAGAGTTGAGAGTTGCAGTTGAAGTTTCAAGTCTGCTATCATAACTGCACCTGCGGCTTGAGAACCGCGGGTGCGAGACTGCAAAAGCAATCGAACAACCCCAGAAGCGGTTTAAGGCTAGAAGAGAGTTGACCGCAGATATGGTCAGGGCACCGCATCTGCGGTAAAGCAGTCGCAGGTGCGGAAGTCCCATTTAATGAAATGTCACAGATTCGACCATGTGTCCATAGAAACGTGACCGAAGGTACGGTCCTAGGACCGCAGATGTGGTTTCATAGGTCAGAAAAGGGACAAAATCGAGGGTTTAGTTCAAAACTTGTAAAAAATCAATTTGGATCTCGGGGTAGGGCGATTCTATGGGGTTTTTAAAGAGAAGATCATTGGTTAATAATTCCTTCTCCATTTCTAGTTGTATTCCACTAATCTATTGTTAGTTTTGTTATTTAATTTCGGATTGGAGATGAAAATTGGGAAAAAATTGGAAGAAAATTCTTAGACCTATAATTCGAATTTTGATTGGATCGACCTTGGATTTGGATAATTTTGGTATGCATGAAATCGTAAGAGTATGAGGATTATTAAAATATAAATTTTACTCGATTCTGAGATGTGAGCCCAAGGGGCATTTTGGTCATTTTACCTAATTTCGCATATTAGCTTAGAATTTAATTGTAGAATGAGTTACTTGAAGTGTTATTTGCATTATGCAATTAAATTGAATGGATTTGGGCCATTCGGAGTCGAGTACTCATGGAAAGAACGTGGTTTCGAGTTGATTTTGAGCCGGTTCGAGGTAAGTGGCTTTCCTAACCTTGTATGGGGGACATTCCCGTTAGGATTGGTATTGTGATAATTGAAATACCTTGTACGTGAGGTGATGAGTGCGTACTCGTGCTAATTGTTGAAAATCCTGTTTTTACTGAAGTAGCTTTAATTGTATTTTTCATTTCCTTCTTATATTACTTAGGATTTAAGCCTGCTGTTAGCTTAGAGAAGCATGTCTAATTGACTTAATTATTTTATTTGCTTAAATTGCCTTATTTGAGTTACGTGAAGCATGTTAGGTTAGAATTTTCTATTTTACCTTGGTATGAAGTTGAGTTTAATTGAGAATTCCTTGTGTTATTGTTGTGTGTTTTACTTTGGGACTACGAGATGGCATTCCTAGAGATCCCCTATACGTATTGTTGATTTGAACTGATGTTCGGGATACCGAGAGATAGCTAGTGCGTATATTGAGGATACCAAGAGATCCCTAGTGCATATTGAGGATACCAAGAGATCATCGGGATACCAAGAGATCCCTAGCATATATTGAGGATACCTAGAGATCTTAAGGATACCAAGAGATCCCTGGCATATATTGATGGTACTAAGAGATCCTCGGGATACCAAGAGATCCCGATTATTATCTTGTAAAGAGTGGTATTCCTTGTGATTGTTTTTGTCTCTATTTCAATTACTGTTATCCTTATTTACCCGTATTAAATTCTTACTATTAGCTTTCAACTGTACTATCTTATCTATTTATGTTATATATTATGTTTCATTTAATCTTAGTAGGGCCCTGACCTTCCTCGTCACTACCCGACCGAGGTTAGGCTTGGAACTTTCTGAGTATCACTGTGGTGTACTCATGCCCTTCCTGCACATATTTTTCATGTGCAAATCTAGGTACTGCGACTCAGACTTATCCTGCTTGAGGCGAGGCGCTTGTAGAGACTCCGAGGTATATCTACCATGTCCGCAGACAAGAAGTGACGACCCAGTCGATCGTCTTAAGAATTAACACCCTGATACCCTATTAACTGCTTTTCCTAAGTTCATTTATGCTATTTTGGTTTGCCAGGACATTCGATGTTGGGTTTCGGAGAGTTTTTGGACACTTAGTCCCTAAATGACAGCTTAAGTGTTGAAAAGTGGTCCGTAGTCGGAGTAGTGTGAAGATGACCTTAGAATGGAAATCCGATGGTTCCCTTAGCTCCGTTATGTGATTTCGGGGTTAGGAGCGTGTTCAAAATGTATTTTGGAAGTCCGTAGCTCATTTAGGCTTGAAATGCCGAAGTTTGAATTTTTGAAGTTTCTAGTCCGATAGTGAGCTTTTTATCCGAGGGTTGGACTGGAATTCTAGAAGTTGCAATAGCTTCGTCATGTCATTTGGGACGTGTGTGCAAAATTTCAGGTCATTCGGACGAGGTTTGATTAGGTTTTTGATCGAAAGCGTGTTTTGTTGGAATTTAAAGTTCTTAGGCTTAAATCATTGATTCATTTGGGTTTCTGGTGTTGTTTAAGGTGTTTTAAGGATTGGTACAAGTTTGAATGGGGTATTAGGTATTATCGGTGCTTTTGGTTGAGGTCTCGGGGGCCTCGGGATGATTTCGGGTGGTTAACAGAGGAATTTTGAAGTGAATGCAACAACTGAAGTGTTTCCTCTTTTGGTATTTTCATATCTACGGTTCTCGAAACCGCTGATGCGGCAATGCAGAAGTGGCTAAATGGCTGCAAAAGTGGCTTTTCCCCCTTTCCCTCAGAAACCACAGAAGCGGTGCTATGTCCGCAAAAGCGGAGCCGCAGAAGCGGCTTAGGCATCGCAGAAGCGGAGCCGCAGAAGTGGCTCAGGCATCGCAGATGCGGCCCCCTAGCCCTTTAATGAAAACCGCAGAAGCGGGACCGCAGAAGCGGTCCCTTGTCTGCAGAAGCGGAAATGCCTGTGCAGATATAGAAATTTCGAGGGTTAGATTTCATAAGTTAGAAAAATCAAATTGAGCTCAGGGAAGGGCGATTTTTAGTGGGTTTTGAAGAGAAGACTATTGGGAAACATTCCTTTAATCCCTTCTAGTTATATTTCATCATTTTGTAGTTAAACCCATCATTAAAAATTCGAATTTGGGATAAAAAATTGGAAAAAATTAGATGAAACTTCATAGGCTAAACTATTGGGTTTTGAGTGGGTGTTTGACCTTCGATTTGGGAGAGTTTTATATGGTTAGACTCGTGAGAGTACGAGAGTTCTGAAAATGTGAAAACTATTCGATTTCGAGATGTTGGTATAAAGGGTATTTTGGTCATTTTACCTAATTTCACACTGTAGCTTTGACTTAAATAGCAAAACTAGTTATTTGCGATGTTATTTACGATATGTAATTGAATCGAATAGATTAGGACCATTTGTAGTCGTATACTCATGGCAAGGGCGTGATTTTTAGTTGATTTTGAGCCGATTCGAGGTAAGTGGCTTGTCTAACCTTGTGTGGCGGACCTTTCCCCTTAGGATTTTGTTATTTGGTATTTGAGTGCCTTGTACGCGAGGTGACGAGCTCGTACTTGAGCCAATTGTTGAAAATCCGATTTTTACTTAAGATATTGAGATTAAGCTTCTTTATATTTGCTTTATTCTATTTGTAATTATAGCCTGTGCTAGATTAGAAAAGCATGTTTAGTTGATTTAACTTGCTTAATTGCTTAAGTTGCCTTGACTGTACTACGTGAAAGCACGCTAGGCTTGTACTACCCGTTGCTTGTCTTTTGTACTTCATTCCTATATATCTTCTAGTTGTGGTTGCGCATTTATATTGGGACTACAGATGTGGGATTCCGGTAGCTCCCCCCTTGTTTGTTTACTTTGGGACTATGGGTTCGATTCCCGGTAGATCCCCCTGCACTTTTACTTTGGGACTGCGGGTTAGATTCCCGATAGATCCCCCTGCACTTTTACTTTGGGATTGCAGGTTAGATTCCCGATAGATCCCCCTGCAAAGAATGGCACAGTTTTTTGGATTCTTATGTTTAATCCAGGAGCATAAAATTGCCAACTGTAAACAATCACATGAATTGTTCAACCCATCTGAAAGAAATGTAGGAATATACCCTAGACAATGGAAGAAGTTTTGCACTGTGTGTTGTGTATGTCTCAGGCGACGGCGGGTCCCATTCCTTATCCTAATGAAGCAGCTGAAAAAAGGAATGGGGCCCTCACTTTAGGACTATCTTTCACCGTTAACAGACATGGGGGTTAGATTCCCAGTAGATCCCCCCTGCATATTGATGGTTGGACTATGGGACGGTATCCCGGGAGATCCTTCAAGTTTACTTATGTGATGGAATACAGGACGGTATACCGGGAGATCCATTGGACAGTTGAGGAAAGGGCTATAGGACGGTATCCTGGGAGACCCTCATTGTTATCCTTGGTATTGAGTTGCATTTATTCTGTATTTATTTATTTTTGTTCTTTGTATAGTTGTTATTGCCTCATTGACTTGTCTTATCTCACTGCTGTACTCATTATTTCTGTCCGTTTTTCATATTGTTAATTATTATTATATTTTGCCTCAGTAGGGCCCTGACCTTCCTCGTCACTACCCAACCGAGGTTAGGCTTGACACTTACCGAGTACCGCCGTGGTGTACTCATGCCCTTCCTGCGCATGTTTTTCATGTGCAGATTATCCAGGTACCTCTACTCAGGCGTACTATCCTTGAGGCGAGGAGATACACAGAGACTTCGAGGTATATCTGCCGCGTTCGCAGATCAAGAGTCTCTACTTTGTTCCAGCTTTAGTATTTAGTTTATTCCTTTTCTCTCAGTTGTTTAGATATTCTGGAGTTAGAGCAGCGTACAATGTTTCTGTTAGCCTGTGGTTCCCGTGAGTTTCCGGGTTTTGGGATTGAGTTGTAGACTTCCGCATTCTGTTTTGAGTTGTATAAGCCGAGCGGCCTTATATGCAGTTATTATTTAATATGTTTAGCTTTATTTAATCATTCCGCAAGTTGGGTTGTTATTTCCGCATTGTTAGGCTTACCTAGTTGTAGGAACTAGGTGCCATCACGACATGTTCGTGGAAGGTGAACTGGGGTCGTGACATAAGAGTCCCTTTCTACTCTTCCTTTAAGTATTAGCCCTTCTGTATTTCCTTTCTTTGTTAGATATTCTGGAGTTAGATAATTGTAGACATTCAAAAGCTTTTGATCAGGAGATTCCGGCTTTTGGGAAATGTTATTAGTTTTAAGAGTTGATATTGTATATGCCGAGCGGCATTTCAAACACTGTTTTATTTCACTATTTCGGGTTTTAATTATTTCTTCCACAAATATTGTTTATTTTTCACATTGTTAGGCTTACCTAGTCGTAGAGATTAGGTGCCATCATGATGGTTCATGGAGGGCGAACCAGGGTCGTGACAAGTTGGTATCAGAGCTCTAGGTTCATAGGAGTCATGAATCACAAGCCGGAACATAGGTACATCTTCAAATCGAACTCCTGTAGAACACAACAACATCAACAGGCAACATTTGCACGCATAGTGCAGAAGTGTAGTATAAGTATAACCGACCCCATGTAATCAATAAGTAACAAACCCAACCTTAGGTTGAAAGTAGTGACGAGCTGGAACATAGGTCAGAGTCCGATACCAACAACCAAGAATAGTTCATAACAACATAATGAAAGTAATAAAAGAAGTAACTCAGAGATAAAATGCTCAGCTCGTTCACAATTCCAGAAAATGGGTCTAATTTTCAAGTAAATCAGTGAAAATCGTCTTTTACTGAAATCGCCAAAAATATGAGGGAGTTTGAAAATTTTAATTTTTCCCAAAAACCTTTCAATAGATAAATGTTCATTTTCAAATGGCATGATGAAAATACATCTCCATGCCTATATGTTAATATGTGTGAGAAATCAGGAATGATGTGTTACCGTACAACATGAGGAAAATGCATCTCTATGACTATGTGTCATTTATGCATGTCAATGCAATGTATCTCAGAGATGAACTCATGTACTCACACTCTCAGAGTACTCAATCTCACTATCTTATACTTTTTACTCATCATGCTCAATCACTCGATATGCTCAGTCACACAATACTGTATATGGTAAATCTAGCCCAGAGAAGATCCATCCCAAATATATACATAGCAACAACCACTCAGTCACTCAGTGCTGTATAAGGCTAATCCAGCCCGGGGAAGATCTATCCCCAAATATAAATGCTTCGGGCAAGATCCATGCTTACGGAAGATCCATTCTTCAATATAAATCAACCACGCTCACTGGAGGTCTGTGTAGACTCCAAAGGGGCTCCTTCAAGAATAAGTCGATGATACTGCTGTAACGTGCATCCTGATCTCATAAATATATATCGCCATAAGGCTCGTTGCGGCGTGTAACTCAATCCACATATATACAACCATAAGGCTCGTTGAGGTATGCAACCCGATCCACATATATACATATATCAGTTACTGCTCAGACCCTCGACCTCACTCAGTCATCAATCTCTCCAGTCTCTCGGGATCACAATGCCATGAGACTAGCCCAAAATAATGATATGATATGTCAATAAATAGCAACAGAGACTGAGATATGATATGAAATGAATAAACATGACTGAGTATGAAATTGCAATTTAAACAAATAATTCAACAGCAATATGACCTCGGTGGGTCCCAACAGAATAAACATGTATCATAGACATGGTTTCTAATATGGATCACAGCTCAATAGCTCTAGTACATTTAGATTTCGTGGTTACAGATAAGATCAGGTAACTACACAGTACCACGGGAATAACAGAGTCACAATTCACACGGTGCACGTCCTAACGCCCGTCACCTAACATGTACGTCACCTCAACACCAAAAACATAACACATAATTCGAGATTTCATACCCTTATCACCAAGTTTATAAGTGTTACTTACCTCGAACAAGCCAAATCCAACACTGAGCAAGCCAAGCGATGCACCCAAAAATGCCATCCCGCGCGCACCGATCTCTGAACGGTTTGAAACTAACCAAAAGTAACTCAAATGCATCAAATAATGTCAAAGGAAACAAACCCAATCTCTAAAGGTCGAATCTTTAATCAAAATCCAAAATCGATCAAAATGTCAAATCCGGGCACACGCCTCAAAACTTGACAAAACTCACAAAATTTGACAACTCATTCAATTACGAGTCCAACCATACTAGTTTCACTCAAATCCGAATTTGAATCGACGTTCCAAACTCAAAAATTCACTTTATGAAATTTTAGACAAAACCCCCAAATTTCACTTTGAAATCATCAGTCACATGCAAAAAACGAAGATGGATTCATGAAATATAACCAAAATAAGTATAACACTTACCCCAATCCATATAATAAAAATCGCCTCCAAAACTTGTCCAAATCTGAACTCCCAAACTCAAAACATGACCAAATGAACAAACCTTCGATATCAATTATTTTTACTCAGCTGTTCTACCTCGTTTTTATGCTAAACAATTCCTAAAATCGCATTTGATGCCTCCAATGGATTCCTTGTGAAATTTCAATCAAGTTAGGCTTTTGAATCATTCCATTTGACCTTATAATAAAGGAGATATGTTGGTTTCAATATTTCAAAATGCTGCAGATTTTTAAATACGAAGTCAGTGGCAGTTTCGTAATTAATCTAAAAATATTTAGCAACCTAATTCTTGATATAATGACCATAAAATTCTCATACGATGTCCAAATTCGACGAATCTTTTTGATGTGGCTCAGCAATTACGATACAGATTTAGTTCTTCAATCTAAACAGAAATCATGGCTTATTTGTTTAATGTGGTACCATTTATACTTGAAGAAACGACGTAAAAAAAATAAGATAAACGAGCGGAACACAGCCCATACCTATCAGAAACTTACCTGAGCTCCTCAGGACCCTATACGAACATACTAACACGTCCCATAACATAACCCGAACCCACTCGAGGCCTCAAATCACGCATAGCAATGTCAAAACGACGAAATGCACCTCAAATCAAACTTAATGAACTTTTGAACTTTCGACATCCAAAAACTCGGGCCGAAATATATCAAATAAACTCAGAATGAACTCATATTTTGCACATAAGTCCTAATACATCATTTGGAGCTACTCGTGCTTCCAAACTATCGAGCGAAGTGTGAATGCTCAAAACGATCGGACGGGTCGTTACAATTAGCCAAAGACAAACTATTTTTCACCAAAAGTACTTTTATGAAGAATACATTTCGAAATAAGCTGATTTTAGAGGTATTGCCAAACATGCTATTATATATGCACCTAATTTTTTGGGGACTTTTAAATGTATATACAAAATTAAGATAATACTTATCTTGTTTAGCTAGATTTTCCTTTTTACAAAAAGTAAGTAAAGTTTTCACAAAATATATACAAATCCGTTCAATAGGAACTTTTATATTCAACTTGAATACAACGTTTGTTATACAATTTATGGTTTTTTTTTATTCGAGTCTCCATATAAAATTTCAATAAAAACTAACTCGAATCTTCACCAAATTCTCTTAAAATTGAGATATAAATTCAAAAAATATTTTCAATCATTTTGTAATACTCCCTCCGGTCCAAAATAAGTAATTTTTTGACCTTTTTTTTGTGGTCCAAATAAGTAATTTTTTCAAATTTCAAGAATGAATTAATTATTTTTTCCTACATTGTCCTTCGAGTAAATAGTGTTGGAATATGTGTTAGGAGTGCTTATGTGAGATAGTAAAGGTTAATATGGTCAATTCTATTGCTAATTAATGCTAAAAGATGAATTTATTAATTTATGTGAAAACATCCAAAAAATCACTTATTTTGGACCGGAGGGAGTAACACCCAACCCAAAAAAATAATAGTTGAAAAAAAATTTGATTTTCGATTTCTAGTAGTTAAAGTGGCTACCACCTCAATTTTAAGTAAATTAACTCTTAGGCCCGGACTTCGAATTCACGACAACTCCAACATATCACTTCATTGGCTGAATTTTAGAAAACAAGAAAGGACTATAAATTTTATTTTAGAAAACACAAAAGGACTACAAATTTTATTTCAGAACAAAATATTTTGGCTATTAATAAATTTGAAAATTCCCAAATATCTGTATTTGAGCATTTACTTTATTTTTTTTTCTTCTCAAAACACATACGTGATAGGCAATTTATAGGATTGATATTAACATAATAAAAATAAAATAAAAAAAATAAAAAAAATATAATAAAAATAAAAAAAAAGAAGGAAGGGAAAAGAAAAGAAAGAAAAATGATGAAGGAAAAGCCGTAGCAAAAGAAAGCAAGAAAAGGCAAGAATAAAAGAAAAGAAAGCCGGGATGACGCATATGGCCGAGCAAAAATTATGTAAATATGTCTGTACTCCCAACGTGCGATTATGGCCTAACCACTAACGAGTGTTGTTATTGAGTCCAGACAGGTGATTTTTAGCTGTTGGCATTCTGGCAACCCATCAGTACAATACTCGCTCTATAGACATGACGAAAGCAATTAGCCAAGAGATAGAGGCTACAGTTGTGGACCCGGTTAGGGATGATGAGGTGGTGGACGTAAGTGCAATGAAAGAAGAAATGTACAAGCTTAAGCAGCAGATGGCCGAAATGTACCAGGCCTGGGCGAAG
>MU730139.1:0-17286 GCA_026770625.1 Nicotiana glauca
TGCTATGATTGGCCCATAATCTATGTATATTGTTTTGTATTCATAAAGTATGCAATAACTTTTGAGTCAAACAAAGCTTAAGGGGTAAAAGTTTTGTAAGTCATGATATTTGTGTGGTTATAAAAATTCTTATTAAGGGTAAAATGGATAAAATGAAGAGTTTAAAGTTGAATTATTTTTAAATTTTGAAATGTATCATTTATTTTGAATAATAGACACCCTATATAAAAGCATTTGTGCACCCCGACCTTCAAATCTCCGATTAGTCTCTGGGTGGGGGTGCGGTTTGCGTATATAATATCTTCCTCTAACCCTATTTGTGGGATTACACTGGATATATTGTTATTGTGATGGTTATTGCTATAATTATTCTATGCTTTGATACGATGTTCGAATCAGTTTTTGCGCACTTCATATATTTCATTGAATATCTGTTATCTCTTATACTACAAAATAGGGGTGTACATAGGTTGGTTGGTTCGAATTTTACAATTATCAAACCAAACCAATTGTTTCGGGTTATTAAATCTAAAGACCAAACCAAACTAATAAAATTCAGATTTTTCGCTCTCGGTTTTTCTCGAGTTTTCGGGTTATTCGGATTTTTTCGGATTTTTTTCCGGTAAAATCTTAGTAGAATAAAACATATAAATTGTGCTCAAAATATTTATCTTTAATCCTAGTAAGATACAACTACATAAAGTATTTTTCAAAAAAATAAGTACAAAATATGAGATATGTCATGGCATTAGCCTAAAATATTNGAGTAGACTAATAAGAGATTATTAATTAAATGATTAAACGCTAAAGAAAAAAATAAAAATAGGTTATGCATTTTTATCTAAATTATTGCAAAAAATATATATATATATATATTCAATACATTCCCGTTCGTAGTATTAAATTGAATGTCTTTTGTTAGCATTAGTATTGATTTGATTTTGGTTTGAGCTTTTGTTAGCATTATTTAATTTAATAATATTAATGGCTATAACACTTATTGAAACATTTACAAGTTCTAAGTCCAGCCTTGAAATAATACCTTAAAAGGTAATTATGAATCTTTTTAAGAAATATTTGTAAATTACATCATAATAAGTATATTTATATATTAAATATATCTAAATTTTCTATATATATAATGTCGGGTTGATTTGGTTTCGGTTTGACTTTCTTTAGTTAAAACCAAACCAAACCAATTATGGTTGGGTTTTTTCTTCCAACACCAAACCAAATCAAACCAAACCATTGTCGGGTTTTTTTTCTCGGTTTGAATCGGAATATCGGGTAGGTGCGGTTTGTCGGTTTGCTTTGTACACCCTTATGGTACAAAATATGAGATAACTTTATGCATAAAAAATTAAACAGATGGAAAGATATAATTTGGCTGTTTATATTATAATATAAACACTAAATTATCATGATTTTACCTAGTTAACTGACAGTCAGACTACACTCTTAAATGTCATTTTTGATATTTTAGTGTTTTCTTCTTCTTTTTCTCTAACATAAGGAAACACTATAAAGAAAAACATTTATAGGAAGTACAAGCGTGTGATATATGAATGATCATGACTAAAACTTGATGTTCAAGTTTGATGATAGAAAATAAAGTGCATAAATTAAGATCAAATAATTGTTTTTGATGATCTGCCACTACATAAGGCTATACTCAATTCAGGTGCTTTGGATCATATGTGAGTTGTCTCATTATAGAAAAATTATGTGTGTTTGAATACTTTTAATCCATTGGAACAGGCATGAGTTTTTTTTTTTTTTTACAAAAAAAAAAAAAAAAAAAAAGAGAGAGAGAGAGAGAGAAATTGAGAATCCCCAACTTTGAAAATTCTATGGAGATTTTGATAATCTAAGCAATTTCAATTTTTTTGGTGTCGAGGCTAATATTAATAGAATATAGTTAATCCAAAATGCCATAAATTTCTTACTTTGGTGGTTGGGATTGAATAAAAAATATTTTCCTTTAGAATATTACATGAAAGAAAAGGTTAGCATTTAATTGGCAAAAGAAAATTGTTCAGTCGATTCAAAAGAAATATAAATTTCCATTTTTCGTTTATTCTCTTGACCACAGTATTAATTATAAAATTAGTATTCGATCCATTTCAAAAAACGATATTATTTCCTAGTAATCTGTTTATAAAAGAATGATATCTTTTTAATTAAAAATAGTTTAACTTTTAGCTTTGTTTTTTACCCTTAATCAAAATAGTTTAATATTTGATTTTTTCAGATATCAAAAAGAAACTAATTTTTTTCCAAAGTTGTCATTGGAGTAAAGAGCATAGGAGTATTTGTTATATTTCAAATTAACAAATTAAGTTTAATATGGTTTTTCTTATTGTTAATGAATGCTAAAAAGTAAATTTATTAATATGTGTGAAAATAACAAAAAATCAATTAAAATGGACCGGAGGATTAATATATGAGTTGAAACTGGAGGGAGTAATTTTGGTTTCAAATAATTAGGGACAATTAAAAGCCAATTGATCAGTATTCGATCCTTTGTCTTGGCCCTTGGGTCGCGAAGTCGACTCCATTTACAAGAAAGATTAAAGACCCTTCCTTTATGATCTTGAAATCGAGGTTAGTTATTAATTAATTAGTATATGTTCATACTATATACTATAAATAATTAATTAAGCTCAATTTAATGCTTCACTTTATTTGTTGAAGAGATTTTTTATAAAGTTTTATGAAGATCACGCACTTTAATATATAACGTTTTAACCTTTAATTTTATACGTACACTTACATCTTAGTCTATTTTTTTTTTCTGGGACTCTCTTAGCTTTTATTAGCATCTTCATTTTCGTCATATATAAAGATTGATGGTCATAAATTTTGGTGATGTTTGCACGGATAAAAGCTGAACTTCTTGATACTCCCTCCGGTCCTTAATTAGCAATCAAATGACCATATTAACCTTTACTAACTCACATAAATACTCCTAATACATATTTCAATACTATTTACTCCAAAGACAATGTAGGAAAAAAAATAATTAATTCATTTTTGAAATTTAAAAAAATTACTTATTTTTTACCACAAGAAAAAGACCCAAAATCACTTATTTTAGACTGGAGTGAGTATTATGAATTCAACTTTTAAGATCATGTTATTAGTTCTTTTGTTTTTCTTTTTAGTACTATAAGTTAGCATGGATTTAGGAGGAGAAGTTTCTGTAAAAATTGCACATATGTCCAATTTAGTAATGGCATACCTATAATTTTGTGCTATATATATAGCATGCGGGTATGTTGTTGTTGTATATAGCATGCGGTGTCGGGCTATTGTCACAACTCATGTTGTAAATGGGGGTTTAGGTATGAGCCGGGGCCGATTTACATGTATCCAAGCAGTTTTATGGGACACCGCTTCATCGAATTTTTTTAATATATATATAATTATTAAAAGTGACACCACTTGCATCAAAACAACCCAATAGTCTGGTGGTTGACAGCTTTAAGTTTTATGTGAGAGGTCTTGGATTTGAACTCGTTGGCTCCATAAAATATTTTTTGACTATTATGGGCCGTGCTAGAAATAGTGATACCGCTTATGAAAAATTTTACGTACGCCACTAGGTATGCGATTATGTCATTATGATGCTTCTAAGATCTTATTTCCTATCTCAAATTGATATTACATTATATTATTTACAATCAATATCAATTTATTGTACATATACATATTATTTTTTAGAAAAATATAATTTTACACACATGCGGAAAAATATCAACCCTCAATAAATTAAAAGGTGTTTCCGCCATCTATATACTTATTTTCTTCTTTTTTCTTAATTTGTTAGTAGTTTTTTAATTCCAATATATATATGCATGGATAATTCGAGTGTCTGAATCAAAGTGTATTGCATGATAATGGAGCATCATATCAGGCTTTATTTCTCACTTATCAGTTTACCAATCAATTACAATTACAACATTCAAACTCAACAACTAGAATCATGACAAAGGATCAAAGCCAGAATTGCTATTGATGAGCTAAAATGGCAAAGTTGTTTTTTTGTGCATGACTGGTATAAAATCTGCAAAAGGAACAATCATTGCCCTACCAAAATAAAAGATGAGATGATAAAAGAAAATATTTAAGATGAAGGAATTAACTTTGGATATGTAAATATACAAACGCCTTTTAAGAATTCATGATTGCAGACAGAATATGTCAAGGAGGGATGGTACTCATTAATATAAATAGCCTTTCCATTTTAAGTTATGTTTATCGCAATCCTTTCGAGCCGTGAAAACAGCCATTAATATGTACATAGAACAGGTTTTCGAGTCGTGGAAACAGTCACTAATACGAACATAGGATAGGCTTTCGAGACGTAAAAAAACCACTAATATGCACATTAGGGCAGGTTGTCTATATTATAACCCTTAGGATACGCCGATCTTGCGGGATTCTTTGTGCATCGTATTTCCTTTTAAATGTTGTTCGGGTTAGTTCATATATAGTTTAACTATTTCAACCGTCTTACTAATATAGATATCGGATAACTTTGTCCACTAAAATTTAAACAGACGGGAAAAAATTATGTTAGTATTTTTTATATTTGTTGGAATTTTAATATATGGGACTTTATAATTCTCCTTCTATTTTATTGACCACGAGACCATACCATGAGCATTTTTCTTTTTGATTGATGTCCATCTCTTATCTTTTCTTTCCACGTTATTGTGGACCTTAGGTTTGTTGGACATATCCACTTCTTTTGTTGGTTTCTCATAGTTTATTTTGTGTCCTATTTTTTTGTGGGGGTGGGTAGGAGTGGTGAATATGGCTATTAAGTTCGTTAAAGATAGAATATTGTCAAATTTTGATTAAGAAATCAGATTAATTGCAAGAAAGCATATCCTCATTTTATTGATATCATCCAACCAAGACGAATAATAAATATTGAAGCGAATGCAAAATTATACAACACATAATTGTGCTTGATTAACGTGGATTGGCCTTTTTCTTTTCTTTTCTTTTCTTTTTAAAAGAAAAAGTAATTGAAACTTTCTAGGCAAATTCACATCTAAAAAACATATGAGAAATGTTGCCTAGCTAATTTTATCGAAGATCATTAAACTTTTGTATTTGTTACCCAAAAGTCACTTTTCTTTTTTCGGTTACGTAAAAATCATTTAACTTTGTGCTCATTACTCAAAAGTCACCATTCTTTTTTTTTTGTTACACAAAAATCATTTTACTTTGCTCTAGTTATCACAAAAGTCACATTTGCGAGATTTTTATAATATTTTTACTTGAAAGGTCTATTATGCGCTTGATATTATATAAATCTTCATATTTATATAATACATTCTATATTATATACTATATAATATATTATTATCTAGGTATTTTATTTATAACTAAAGTAATTTAATACTATTTTATTTATTATTTTTATAATATATTAGTACATTTAATTTTTTCATGTATAACTGATTTTATTTTAAATTTTTACCTGTGTTTTATAAAATCTTGTCACAGTGATTATCTTGTCAAAGTGATTATCCTGTCAAAGTAAAATCTTTTCTTTATTTTGCTACACAAAAATTATTTTACTATGGTCTAATAGTTATCACAACAATTACTTTGGCAAGATTTTATCTCATGTGTGAGTCTATTAAATGTTGGTATTTTATTTATTGGATTAACTAATATGGCATGATTGATAAATCTGTGAGCTTTGATTTATAATTCTTATTAAAATTACTTCATTAGGAGTGGTTAAGAATGTTGACGTGAGATTTGTTCATAGTAAAGTTACTGACAAATTTAATAATGCTACTAATATATCTTGAAAATTAACGCTAAGGAAAAATTAAATATATGAATATATTTGAGTAATGAACACAAAGTTAAATAATTTTTATGTAACAAAAAAAAGAAGTGACTTTTGGGTAACAAAAGCAAAAGTTGAATGACCGTCGATCAAATTAACTCCCTATCTAAGGAAATAGAACTTAAATAATCATTTCCTCGTGACGTGTTTAAAACAATACGGATCTAAGCAGTGGCGGACCCAAGATTTTGTGCAAGCAAGTTCAATCTTAGAAGTACATAACTTTAGTCGTAAAATAGTAGTTGTCAAGTGAGTTCAAATAAAAATATTTATACAAAATTTACGCAGCTTTAATCGTAATTTATACATATACACAATATTATTTTTGATGAAGCGGGTTCAGTTGAACCCGCTTGCGTCCACGTGGGTCCGCTACTAGATCTAAGTCCAAAAATGGCTACTACACTCTACCCTTTCTATTATAGGGTTGTTTCGATAATTTTTGGTTATTATAGTGAGTGTTGTTATAGATCACATATATTATAACATAATATAAAAATCGTTCAGAGAAAAACTTAATTTTTATAGTGAATAATTATTATATCAAGAATATTGTTATAGAGAAGTCTAACTGTATTACTTAAAAGATTAGATCGTTACAGACTTACATATGGTATATTAAAGTCACTTTGCATGCAATATTGGCAATAGGGACCCAAATGAAACATCAAATCCTTAAGGGCGACATATGTGACACCCCAAGCAAATCATGTAATACAACATATATATGATAGTGATAGATAATATTATAATATATGTAGAAATATACCTTAAATTTTAGTGACGCGTTTCGAAATTGTGGTGCTCATTAAATCTATCTATTCATTATGCTCGTTAAGTTATTGCTTCCACAGTGAGAGAAAATGAATAAATTCGCTCATTTATTGACTGGGGAATTTGATTTTATAATTTAGTAACTTTAAACTCATTTTAACCTATTGTTTCTAACAAAAAGAAAGAGAAAGAAAAAGAAAAAAAATAGCAAAAACACCTAAAGAAAATACAGTCCGGTACACAAAGCATTTCTCGTTCATGTAAAGTCCGTAATTGGAAGGGTCGCACTTTAAGAAGCCGATGTAATGTAGATAATCTACCCTACTGTAAGTATTAAATGCTACTTACATAGCTCGAACCGTGATATATAATCACAAAAAAAATAACTTTACTGTTGCTTCAATAATCCCCTTCATCAAAACCACCGAGAAGGACAAATCAAAAGGTAAAAGCAAGAAGTAAGAAAACCAAAAAATTGAGTCAAAGAAATATACGCGTTTGTTATTGTTGAAATTTCTTGATTACATGAAGTTTAATAATTGATTGAGAAAAGTTGAATGATGACAGGCAACTTAATCACTGTTTTTGATTGCCTAATTGCATATTAATATTTTTACTTTCGAATTTCCCAAGGTAAAGAAACTCACCCACCCCACCAAACCCCAAAATCAATATTGTGCTTTTGTTGGTTCTTCTCTCTTTTAATTTACCTTGTTGGTTTAACAAAATTAAAAATGGTACGAAAATCTTATTGTTTCTACCTTTTCTTTACATAGTTGACAAGAAGTGAGAAGTTAAATTGTCATGACCCGGATTTTCCACCATCGGGAGTCGTGATGGCATCTACTGTCGGAGCTAGTCAAGCCAAGCATTTAAATATTTTCTGATAACAACCCAACAATAATAATAATAACGAGTCATTTAAATAAAAGCGGAAGTCTTTAAAACATAGATAACTGAAAATTCAAAATGCGAAAGTTTAATATTTCTCTACCCAAGACTTGTGTCGCTATCTCACGAACTACTAAAGAGTGCTACAAACAAGTCTGAATAGAAAATACATAAATGGTTGTCTCGGTACAATGAAAACAAACTGAAAACATGGAAGGAAACTTCGGCTTGCGAACGCCAGCTAGGCTACCTCGTAAGTCCCTGGACTGAAGTCAGCTCCCGATCAATATCCTACTGTTGTGGTCCAAAAGTTGCTCCGATACCGTGATCTGTGCAAAAGAGCACAGAAGTGTAGCATCAGCACAACCGACCCCGTGTGCTGGTAAGTGCCTGGCCTAACCCTGGCAAAGTAGTGACGAGGTTAGACAGGACTACCAAACCAACCTGTGCAGTTTAATATATATATATACACGCAATAAAAGGAACGAACAAAGAAATTAAACAGTTAAGAGGGAGGGGAGCATACCATGGGGGAGTACAGTCCGGATATAAAGTCAACAGTTTAAGTAAGAAACAGGACAATAACAATAATTAATGAGAGCAGGAAAATCAACGGTTGCACGGTATCAACCTTCGTGCTTTTACTCTCATTCTCACCAAAAGCAATCAAATAAAGTGCACGACATCACCCTTCGTGCTTTCCCTCACATAACTCTCATATCATGACACGGAATGATCTTTCGCGCAATTATAATCAAATCAGAGCACGAAATGTCCCTTCGTGCATAAATAATCAAAATATGGAACGGAATGACCCTTCGTGCTAATATAATCAGGAATGACCCTTCGTGCTAATATAATCAAAACATGGCACGGAATGACCTTTCATGCAATATAATCAAAACATGGCACGGAATGACCCTTTATGCAAATATAATCAAAACATGGTACGGAATGACCTTTCGTGCAAATATAATCAAAACATGGCACGGAATGACCCTTCGTGCAAATATAATCAAAACATGGCATAGAATGACCCTTCGTGCGAATATAACCAAAACATGGTACGGAATGGCCTTTCGTGCAAATATAATCAAAACATGGCACGGAATGACCCTTCGTGCAAATATAATCAAAACATGGCATGGAATGACCCTTCGTGAATTATCACTCTTCCTCACCCAAACAGCAATCACAACCAAACGGGCGAAGGAATAAGCAAATAATAAGAAATGTCCCGGCAAAGGAAAACACAATTAAATAACTGAATCCCGGCAAGGGAGCAACAATAACAACTTTCACATCCCGGCAAAGGAGATAATCAATATACTCAAACCATCCCGGCAAGGGATTAATCATATCTCTTTCCATTTCTTACTCAATAGTATTTTTATCATTCGAGCTAACGCTCCAAGGAATTCACAATTCATAACTAATCCTCATACTCTACACATTATGTAGAATTCATCCTTTAGCATGGAATAGTCCCAAAAATATCAGAATAAGTACAAACAAGGACCCACGGTCATGCTAGACACCGATGTATAGATACTCGTCACCATGCATATACATTGTACTTGATTATTTAGCAATTAGCAATTAATAACACTCTAATCCTATTCCCTCAAGCCAAAGTTAGATCAAACACTTACCTCAAATGCTCCAAAAATCCACTCAAGCCTCTAGTATAGCTTTACCCCTCGAATTTACCATAAAACTGCTCGAATCTAGTCACGAATTACTTGAATGTATCAACAAATGCTAATTGAATCAACTTGAATGCATGAAAATGAACTTTCCAAAGTTTTACTCAAAAATTTTCAAAATGCCCCCGGGCCCACACTGTCAAAACCCGATGTTCGAACCAAAAGAGGTTACCCATTCCCCCAGGAGTTCATATCTATAATTTATTTTGAAATCGGACATCAAATTGATGTCTAAATCCCCAATTTTAAGAAAGCTTAGGTTCTACCCAAAATTCCCATTTTCACCCATGGAAATCTATAATTTTAAGATGAGAACATGTTTAATGATGATAAGGATTAAAGAAGTTAAGTAAAAATTAACTTACAAATGATTTGGAGAAGATATGTTTCTGTGAAAATCGCCTATGGAGTGTTTGAGTTGAAAGAATGAAGAAATGAGGCTAAAAACCGTCTAAGTATGAAAAATGCAGGCCTCAGATGTGAGAATTGCGAACTTGGGTTCGCAATTGCGAACCTTGCAAAATCTGGAAAATGCGAGGACTAGTTCGCATTTGCGAACTCTGAAGAAAAGTGGAAGGTTCGCATTTGCGAGAAAAACAGTCGCAATTGCGAAGGAGGGGGCTATAAGCGGGCATCGCATTTGCGATTGAACTATTCGCATTTGCGAAGGCTGGGCTCATGGGCAGGCATTGCATTTGCGATGAATTACTTAGCATTTGCGAAGATTGCTGCCCAGGTGAAGGATCGCATTTGTGATGGGAAGTTCGCAATTGCGAGTTCGCTTTTGCGAATGTTGGCTTCGCAATTGCGAAGCCTGCAGAACTGAAGGATACCATATTTTTCAAAGGTTCAAAATGCAATTCGACACCTATCCAAATCTCACTCGAGCCCTCGGGGCTCCAACCCAAACATACACACAACCTCAAAAACATCCTATGGATTTACTCGTGCGATTAAATTGCCAAAATAATATCATATACATAGAATCAAGCCTCAAAACACATTATTTTCTTCCAAGCTTCATAAACTTTCAAATTTGGAACTTATAGCTCGAAACACGTCAAACGACGTCCGTTTTCAACCAAAGTTTACAGATAGTGCTTAAATCATATATAAGACTTGTACCGGGCGTCGGAACCAAAATACGAGCCTGATACCATAGTCTTTTAATCAATTTTCATTTCCAATTTCCTTAATTAATTTTAGAAAAAATCATTTCTCGGGCTTGGGACCTCGGAATTCGATTCCGGGCACACGCCCAAGTCCCATATTTTTCTACGGACCCTCCAGGACCGTCAAATCACAGGTCCGGATCCGTATACCCAAAATGTTGACCGAAGTCAATATTATGCATATTTACATCAAAATTCACCATTTTTCACACAGAACTCATATATAAGCTTTCCGGCTATGCGCTCGGACTACGCACGCAAATCGAGACAAGTAAAAATGAGGTTTTCAAGGCCTCGGAAGTGCGGAATGAAAGAAAAAATTGGTGATGACCCTTTGGGTCGTCACAATTCATAAAATAAAGGAATTAAGTTCTAAAATAATTTTTTTTTAAAAGAAGGTGAATAATTAAATAGCACATTTTCGGAATGTTGTTCAAATGGCTAGGCGTATAAAGCATCTTAGTTCATTTTCTTTTTATTGTAGAAAAGGAATATTTTTGCTGTAAACAAGTATTTTTCTTTAACCATCTATATTAGAAATTTATTGGTCCGATTAATTTAAGTTTTATGTCAGATATCAACGAAGAAAGTAAAAGTGCTCCTTATCAAATAAGTTCTAAATTACCAGAACTCGAACTCAAGCATAAGTTTCTATTCCTGCTTATATATTACAACTATACTGACTTTTATCTTCTATTTTTTTTCGTTTCGTAGTAGAGTTAGAAAGCAAAAAAAATTTAAAAAAATGAAACAAGAATAGAGAAGTCTTTCACTTGCGATAATCACCTAACTAATGAGATATCATATGTGTCCTAAGTGCAATTAAGGAAGTGAAATATATATTTTTAGTCGCATCAAAAAATAATATATACTCCCTCCGTTTACTTTTACTTGTCATGTTTTACTTTTGGAGAGTCAAACTATATAAACTTTGACCAGCGTTTAAATATGTATTATTAATTTACACCATTTTGATATGAGAAAAGTTATAAATTATATTACTTTTCGTATAGTTTTCGAATATATAAATTTTAATTTCAAAATATTAATAAAACCTAATACAATTCAGCTTTAAAAATTAGTCAAATTGACTCTCAAAAAGCGAAACGTGACGAGTAAAAGTGAATGGAGGAAGTATATTATATATTTTTTAGCTAGCGAATGCAATTAATTTCAGTCAACTGGACAATTTTATTTTTCCCATTAAGTAATACTACATATTAAGGTGTTCTTTTAATATTTTCTCAATATTTCTATAGGTAATTATTACCAAATTTATAGAGTATTTTGAATAAGGGAAGGTTTGAATTTTTGTGATATTATAGAGATGGTTAATGTATTCAATAACAAAACTGAAGGGGTACAAATGAAATTATCTTATACTATGGAGTACTTCCTCCGGTCCACAATAAGTAATTAATTTGCCCCATTAAAAAAATATTAAATTCTAGATGAAAATAGTTAATATGACTAAACTACCCTTCATTAAATATTGCACCATAGTTATAGTAGCACTTACTTCTTTTTTCAAATATGAGGAGTAAATGACCTTTTAGGGATACGTACATAAGGGTAATTTTGGAAAAAAAATTTCTTGATTATATAAATGAACATTTATTTTGGACCAAAATAAAAAAAACAAATGGATTGATGCAGTGAAATGAATGGTTTCTTTTGTCTATAAAGAAACTGCATATGGATTGATGTCTTTTTCCTAAAGTTTTCACTCGATCATTTCTCAATTCCGATGATGTCAAATGTAATATTTCTATCCAATATGGATTTATATGTAAAAAAAAAATTACACTAAAAAATGCTTTCTTGAGCCGAGACTATCAGAAATAGGCTTTAGGGTAAAGTTTGCATAATCATAATTTTTCATAGACCTCACTAGTAAAATTACATTGATTATATCGTTGTCATCGTAAATTTTATTATACTATTAGTGTTGACTTGTTATTACACAAATTAATATTTAATTATTGAAGAAATTTACCTATAATTATTTTATATGATATATTATTCTGTAAATATTCTGTACGTCATCGGCATATAGAAATTAATTTTGGGGGAAAAAATGGAGGCTAAAGAAAAAGAAGTACCATATTTTTATTTTTATTTTAGTTAAAAGAAGTATTTTTCTCAATGCCAACACGACACTTTTCTAGAATCCGAGGTTGTCTCTTCTTTCAGAGAGCTTAAACTGCTTAATTTATTTAGCTTTTAGGTCAAACCATGAGACAGCTACATTTTTATAGGAGTTTTATGAATCTTTTTATGTATTTATTTATAAATAAATAAAAAGTATAAACTAAAAAACAAAAATTATTTAATAATTATTTTACCATCTCGATCATTTATTTGACATATTTACTGGTTTTAGCAAGATTTTAGTGGTATTTTTAAGACTTCTATTAAAATAAGACATCTGTAATAAATAAGTTTTTAGACTCAATTTGTTTATACTTTAACTCACATTTAGGTTATTATTTCACCATATTTTTTACTTCCTTAATTAGTAAGAGAAATTCAAGATAATATTTTTCCTCTTACTTCCTCTTTTCACAGAACCAAACATATTTCACTTTTTATTTTTACACTGAATCAAACATAAGACTAAAAGTTGATCAAAAAGAAAATATTGTACACCTTTGGGGGCCATATTGAGATCTAAAAGCAAATGCATTAAAAGCATAATATTCGTTTGTTTGGTGTTTTTTCGTAATTAATTAAGAGCTTTATTATCGAAAGCACAATGTATTAGTCTTTTGAATGAAAATATGTCTGGTTGTGTTCTTAGTGTCACAATTTAGCAATTAGCAGTTTAATTGTTTACTGAAGTCTTTTTCTCCTTTCTTTTCAATCCCTTAGCGCTAAACTAACAATATATTTAACTTATATATAGCTGTAATGTAAAAAAAAATTACACTTTTAAATTAATTCAAAATTAATGACTTGTTAACTATTATCTCCTGTAGGAGTGAATTGATGCCAGAAATAAGGTAAGTTATTTGCTAAAATGGTTAGATTACATAATTTGTGTACTACATTTTACTCTTTGAAATTCGAATTAATGGATTTACTCAAATTTAGGGGTGGGCGTTCGGGCAGTTCGGATTGCATATGAATTTTCGATTTAGATTTTCACTTTTCGGATTGACGAAATGACAATCCAAATAAGTTCGGATTGAATCGGATTTTTTAAGTTTAGTTTCGGATTAATCGGTTTGGATATTTTGGATTTTCGGTTTTGAGTTTATAATAGTTTAGATGTTTCTTATTCTTACCGCAATCATCCATGAAGTATTAAACTAATAAAATTATTATATAAAAATAAAAAAAATACAATAGAGACATCAATACGGCAAATAAGAAGTAAAAATAATAAAATCATGTCCAAATAAAAAGTATTCACATAGTAACTTAGTAGTTAATATTGAATATATGATATATCTAATGTGTAGGGTATTAAACTTATTATTATTGACATATGAATAATAGACTAAATATAAAGTATAAGAATTTTAGATTTTCGAATATCCAAAAATTCGAAGTACCAAATCCAATATCCAATTCGACATCCAAAAATTTTAAAAATTAAATCCAAGATTCAATCCGTAATTCGAAAATCCAAATCAAAAATTCAAAAAAATCGGATTTCGGTTTGGATTTCGGGTTTGTCCAAACTATGCCCACCCCTACTGAAATTTGACATAATTGTGACAAGAAATTGTTATGCTAATTCACGACACAAATAAAAAATGAAAGGTCGAAATTCAATTCATTTGCATTTTCATGTTCCTATTGTGCTTCTTCGAGAGAATGTATTTTGAAGAGCCCAATGCCAGGATGATATAGGCCTAAATGAGTAATTTGGGCTTCCTACTTAATTGGGCCCAACAGTTACTTCATGGGGATTTTACATAACTGTCACAGTTTAAAAGAAATATAACAAAGTTTTAACATGAAATTCAATATTACAGATATGGCAGGAAAATATTTATATTTTTAGTACACAGTTCCATTAAAATAGGAATATTAACTATTAATCTCTCAACATAAGAAATTTAAATGGAAAGTTAATAATTGTTTGTACAAAAATCATGTTTTTTTTCTCTCTTTATCTATTAGTTTTCCTTTTTTTCTTTTTCTTCGTCTTCTTAGTTTTGTTTTCTGCCGAATCCAATATATTTTTTAAATTTGTTCCATTTATTTTATTTTTAATTATATTTCTTAAGTTTTTCTCTTACTTCTTTCTTCATTTCTTAACATAAAGCTCTTATTTCGATAATAATATACGTTAATATATACAATACATACATATAAAAATATACTTTAAATGAAAAAATATAAAATATACAAAATATATACATAAAAAATACATCTTCAATTAAGATGACACTTAGACATGTGAAATATACATAAAAGTATATATCTTAATTTTAATTAAGATAGTATATAAATATACAAAGTCTTGACATATAAAATACAACATACATTAAAAATACCTCTTAAAATAAGATAGCACTTCACATATAAATATACAAAAATTATATACATAAATATATATTTTGAATTAAAGTGATACCTGATATATAGAGTATAAAGGATGTATAAATCAATACATCTTGATTTGGATGGCATTGAGATATGCGGCAACTTTTCAAAATATGGAGTGAATAAATGGTGCTATTTTTATAAATAATAGTTAAAAAAGGATCAAGCATGTAAAAAACTCTTACTTGATCCAAGAAGAATGAAGGAAATTTTACGTCCTATAGCAAAGGTATACATCCTATTTATTATAAATTAAAATAATTTTAAAATATTATTTTCTATAGCTACCTTTTATATTTTATAGCAAAATAAGTATTTATGGTATATACTATCATTGAGACATGAAATAAGGCATAAAATATGCTATTTATGTTTTTTTTTTTCTTTTAGATAGCTGGACATACCTATTTTTTAGGTGATTGTCATTACAATATTCGTAAATACATAGCGCGAATACATGTGAATACATGGACGTACAACTAGATTGCGCTGATTTTAGGCACTTTTTGTTGTTGTATTCATGAATACATGGCGCGAATACATGCACGTACAGCTGGACTACCTTGATTTTTTGTCACTTTTTGCTGCTGCTTCATGAATACAGCATCATGAATACAGCGAATACACTATCGTAATAACTGAATAGTACAATAGAAAATAATTATGTATATAATAACTATAAAAAATTAATAGCCCCTAGATAATAGTGATTTCTGAAAATTTCTCATTCTTTTTAACACCCATAATTCCAACATAGGGTAACTGGCTGGAATATTGAAATAGAAAGAAGATTATGTTATGAAATATTATTTTGTAGTGGATGTTTATAACTCCTAAAGAAGTTACTCCCACAACTCTTCTCCATTATGTAGATAACTCCCACTACTTCTCACCATAACCTCCCCATGATCTCAAATGTTTAATGTCATGTTTATGGCATTCTTTTGTATGCCTCTATGTAATCCTATAAATAGAGAGTTTTAGCACCACATTATACACACCTGGAATACATAAAAGAAATAAGAAAGTTCCCTCTTCCTCTCTACATCTTTTGTTTAATTTATTATTTTATATTATTATTTTGAACTTAATTTTTTAATACGTTATCAGCACGAGTCTCTACCTAGTTGATGTATCTATTTTAGACGGGTATTATCTCCTTCTTAAAAGAGTAAGTCAATGTCTTTTTCATCTGGATATGAACGGGTTCTCTTTTGCATGAATAATGAGATGACTTGCTGGATATTGTTAATTATTTTTAGTTCTGTTCAAAATTATTAGTCATATGCTTGTGTTATCTGGTTCCTACCGCATTTTATTTGCACGAAACACTACGTGTTAGATTACAATAGTCTTTAATGTTTTCCGTATGTATGAGCCAATAATTTAGAAATTATTTACTTAATCTACTACTAGGTGCAGTGTGCATTAACTAATACTTACGCAAAGTATTATCATCGAGATTTATGTCTAATTGGTATATTGGGACATCTTTTGTGTAATATATAATATGTTAGTAATAATGATTAAGCTTGCTTGCTACTGGAATAGAATATATCTCATTACAACTTTGGATAATATTTCTTATCATTTTCAATTCACTTATTTTCTATGATAGTATTTACTATGTCGAATTTACCAAAGTTGAATTTGTGGCTACGTAAAATTATATGATAAAAGTTATGTTCAAGTCCCAACTAATTGTAGCCCGACACATGCTTTTATATGGGTAAGGCATTGGGTTTGAGTCCCAATGTACCATATTGATGATATAATGATGGCTCAAGAAAAATAATATATTTTTCATGAAAAATCATGAAGCTTGTCCCACTTGATTCGCTCTATTCTTGAGGTGCATAATAACAAAGACAAGTGGTTGACTAATGAACGTGGGCGTGCCAAAGACCAAAATAATAATAGTCATTATTATGGTAATTATAAAAAGGAGAACAATAAGGTTTCTCAAATAATCCTTCAAAGGTGAAGGAATTGTGTTTCAATATGATATGTAAATATGAGGCATGCTCGGATGATTATAGTCCATTTTTTGAAAGAATGCGACTTGTGATAAGCATTGTAAATGCAAACTTGATCACGCCCAAGTATATCCTCTAAATAAGATTCTGCGGACGTTGCAAATAAAACCCGAGTATTACGCCCAGGGTCGAATTCACACAGAGTCAACCTATCAATTGCTACCTTTAGACCCACTAAATCCTTTAGAACCAGCTCCAAAAGACTTTTGAATCACTGTTTGAGGTTTCTTTATGAACTAAAATTGTAGAAAAATAACAAGCTATAACTAAATAAC
>MU730139.1:21554-33256 GCA_026770625.1 Nicotiana glauca
GACAGGAAGTTCTTCAGGTGCTGCTGAGGGTCTTCAAGCTATGTCCCAGAGAATAATCCCTTGTTTTGCAACAAGTACAATATATTGTTTGTAATCTGGAACGATTCAGCTTGTATGGCTGTCACAACTATGGCGGTGGCCAGATTGTCAGTTGTGGGCTGTGCCCAGTCATATAACGCTCCCTCGGGCACAAGAGGTGCCACTTCCCTGATATTTGCATCATGTTGTTGATTCCTGCCGTTTCCGTTTGGATCGATTACGTCTCCCATGTTAGTTTCGAGTTTGTCTGTCTGTTGAGATGGTTGATGTCTTTTGTTGGCACGGTTTAAAACCCGGAATGCTTTCTCAGGATTTGAGAGTCCTTCAAGCAGTTCTCCAGTCTTTGTAGAATTTCTAGACATACACCTGTGCAACCAAGTCAACCGTCAAAAGTTTCAATCAAAAATTGTGTGTAAAGAAACTAGCTACACCAAGAATTTCGGTAATTCTATCAATGGCAGTTGGTAATTCCGTTAACTCCCCGACAACGGCGCTAAAATTTGATCACGCCCAAGTATATCCTCTAAATAGGATTCTGCGGACGTTGCAAATAAAACCCAAGTATTACGCCCAGGGTCGAATCCACAAAGAGTCAACCTATCAACTGCTACCTTTAGACCCACTAAATCCTTTAGAACCGGCTCCAAAAAACTTTTGAATCACTGTTTGAGGTTTCTTTATAAACTAAAATTGTAGAAAAATAACAAGCTATAACTAAATAACTAAGGTTGTAGACAAATATGAGAGACAAGCTAAGGTAATGACTTCCCCTATTGATGGAATCCCTTCTGTTTATGCTGCATACAAATTTACCGACTGACTTTATTAATCATGAACACTCAACTCACCGTAACTCTCTCCCGAGCAATCACAGTAATATACTATTGCACTCTCCCGAGCTATACTAGCTAGCCTTAATTAGCACAGTTCAATTAAGATTACACTCAAGGCTTCGTTATTCCTAATCCCGCCTTTAAACCTGCAGATATAGATTCCTCTTATTCTTTAGGAGTGGTGTTATTCAATAACTACCTAAATATGCACTCTTTTCCAAGTTATGCACACTGAATAGACATAACTAATTGAGGATCCTGTCAATTAACTACAACAAGAACATAGTTGAATAAATAAAGATTAAATATGGTAAATTTGCATTAACATAAACGAGAAGTTCATCCCCCAATAGGTTCCATCAAGACCTTAGACAAAGAAATTAGCTACTCATAACTATAGGTAAATAAACTAGAATAGAATTCATCATCAAAATCAAAAAGAAAAGAAAAAAGATGTTGGGAAAGATCCCTCACAATAGTTTTTCCTTCCAAGATAACCTAAAAATCACTCCTTGCCTCCTTTGGGCGAAGTCTATGGTTAAAATGGGGTTTAGGTCTAAAAAATTCCCCTTTTTATACTTTGGTCCCTTAACTTTACGGCGCCTGCCGCGGTTCTGCCGCGGTCGCGGTGGAACCGCGGCAGAACAGTGCCTCTGGTTCTTCAATCTTCTGCAGTAGCTTTTCACCGTGGTTCTATTGCGGTCGCGGTGGAACCGCAGTGGAACAGTATTTTCGGCACTAACGGGCTGGTCCAATGTGACTTCAATGGGAATTTATATTTTTGGCCTCTTTTTTCCAGTATTGACTCCAAAATAGCTCCTTAGCCTTCCTTAGCCATTTATTACCTATAAATCATGAAAAACACTAATAAGAGCATTTTGTTATCATATATATCATCAAAACAACATAAGAATGTGATTATTTAAGGTGTGAATATAGTCAAATTCACCTATTATCAAAACTCATTCTCGAAGTCAATGTGAAAATATATATGTGATACAAATTATGCACAAGAGTGTATTTATGCATGGTTAAATAAATACTACAACTCACTTCTACGGGAGGTTTGAGAGAAATAAAGATCATGAACATTACTATGTGGTTACACGAATATGTCATTGGTCGTGTACATGTGGTACGGCAAAAATTTTTTGCCATGCCTTATAAAAAGTTATTAAAGAAAAAATTAAAGCAAGAAAAGATTTTGCTTATGATGATTTTGACCATGACAACTATTATGATAAGATAATTTTCTCCATGGAGGAAAAATTCACTACTTGGATGGTGTTATAAAAGATCTTGTAGTGCAAAGTTATTGAGATCTCTAGAAGAGCAAATTTATTACTACTCGAATAAATAAAATTATCCATAGCATTGGTGGTAGTAAGTCTTAAAAGAAACTTTTTGAGTTTAAGATGTATTGGCCAAAGTGGTTGGCATATTGAGACTATAAACAAAAGGAAGATTGATTATCTTCATATTACTATAACATACCGGGTAAATATGAAAGGTTACCTGACTTTTCTTCTATTTGTAATACAGATGTATAAACATGAAGATGCAATCACATGCCATAAGTAAACAGGAGGTTCATTGATGATGTGAAAATTGATTGATAATTCACATTGGCGTATATCGAAGAAATATAAGATTCTTCAAGAATTCTCTTATGCTGCTTATTCTCATGATATACCAACTAAGATTTTGAATTCCTTGATTTCTTGAACGAAAAGAATGTGATATATATATATATGGGCCCGGTCACCTATCATGTGGACCGTTTACTATTATATGGTTTTAAAAGATGCATATTGCATGGTCACATGTGCGTTGGTTATCAACTTGCAATTTGGCTTTTGCAAGATTGATTGCTCAAATTATTAGAGCAGAGTCCAGAATATAAATTTATCTTGGTAATGCTGGTTTAAATCCAAGTTGGTTTAATAGAGATTGTATGCCTCTAATTATAGCTAAACCATTGGTTATGAGAACAAAATTACCAAAAGCAAATTTGGTATGAGATGTATTATTTAATATAGAGCAGCACTTTTATGCATCTAGCCACGTTATGATAAATTCTCCCCGTCATAGTTGGTTCAAGGTCAGGAACCAAATAATTTTCATGTTGAAATATGCATGTGCTATATGATTTAATTGTGATACCGCAACGCACAAAGATGGGTTCCCAAAGAAGATTGAGAAATGTGTTGGTGATCCTAACATTAGGAAGAGAAAATGGGCAGCTGAAATAGTGATACATGAAATAAATTATTATGAATACATCTAGATCCTCGTATAAGAAAATGTGAACTTATGTGAACTTGAAGTTCAAGTGATAATTCATTTCCAAAATACTGCCAGTAGCATTTGCTGACCCAAAGCTAAATGTCATATTTCAGCTGTTAATGCTCCAAATAAAATAAAGTTCATGGTGGACAGAGTTTATGACACGCATGAAGCGTAATAGACTAATCGGGTCCAAAGATAAAACTCCTTGAATAAGAAGAGAAACAAATGTTCAATATTATCATAATAAGGAGGCAAGTGTTATATAAGAGCACCATGACATAACACTTCATAAGACCTCATGGGAGAGGCTCAGGTACCTGAAAATAATGAGATCTCGATAAGTTATGTCTTTATTGAGTGATGATGGAACCGATGTAAAATGATCGTCGACGATATTATTGATATAATGTAGCGTTCAATTTTATTAAATATTGACGGGGATCTTGAACTCAAATCTGTCATGAAATTCGGATAGGTAAATAACTGGCCAGTTGAAAAATACGCAATGAAATTGACTTCACCTGAAAAATGTGAAGTTGGACGGATAGTCCCCATACCTGAAAGTGAAATGAAAAATCAAGTCGATTGACATAAAGATGACTTGCACAAAATTTTCGTAAATATCCTCATATTAGGAGACATGTTCTCATGTGGGGAATGGAGTCATTTCAGATTTTTGTCTTACACTACATTTGATATGCATATAATGAAAATTCTTGAATGATTTAAATTGTTCTGAAGCATATTAAGGTTCCCGAGAAATTTATTAAATAAATCTTTGGCAGATAGATTATAGCGATCATGGCGTACATGATTTTATTTTTTGTTTAGTGCAATTGGTGCACTAATATATCTGGCTAGAACCATGAGTATAACTATATGCTAGCAAGATATAGTTTTATTCCAATGTGGAGATATTGGAATACAATTAATATTATATTTCAAAAGGAATACTTGATGTAGATTTGTTTATTCTAACAAATATTGCCAAGATTTTATTGGTTATGCAAATGCAGGCATTTTCCTGAAGTTCGTTCTTCAAACATTCTATTTGCATGTGAGAGTACTGTCATATTATCATTTTACAAGGCAGTTAGTTATTGATACTTATTCAAGTCATGCCAATATAAGCAACTGATAAAGTAAGGGACTCAACACACAACAGACGTGTGACTTGACTTTGAAGAGAAAATTTCAATAATACTGAAGATAATATTGTTTGCTTATATCTTGAAAGAAGGACTATCGAAGGAGACAAAATAAAGCACATTCAAACTTCTTAACAAGATATTGCGGATCTCAATATTAGAGAAGTTGTTATACAAGCTTGAAATTCGTCGTCTCCGAAGAATAAAAGTGATGTTTTCATAAGGGGGAGGCAAATACGTGTTGTATTGTTTTTCCTTTAGCTAAGATTTTATCCCACTGAGTTTTTCTAGCAAGGTTTTTAATGGGGCAACAAATAATGCGTATTACAAGATATGTGTACTCTTTTTTCTTCACTAAGATTTTTTCCCACAGGATTTTTTCTTAGTAAAGTTTTAACGAGACACATTATCTATAGACATCCAAGGGGGAGTGTTATGAAATATTATTTTGTAGTATGTCTATAACTCCTAAAGAAGTTATTCTCATTACTCTTCTCCATTATGTAGATAACTCCCACTACTTCTCACCATTATAGTTATAACTCCCACACCTCCATAACCTCACCACGATCTTCCTCTATGATCTCAAATATTTAATGTCATATTTCTGGCATTCTTTTTTATACCTCTATATAATCCTATAAATAGAGTATTTTAGCATCACATTGTACACACTTAAAATACATAAAAGTAATAAGAAAGTTACCTATTCCTCTCTATATCTTTTGTCTATTTTATTGTTTCATATTAGATTCGAAATTATAAACTCTGTTTTTCTTTCTTGAGAATATTAGTATTCCACCAAATAGCTACGTGGCAGTAGAGCAACCGTAAATTAAGGGTGGGACCATTTTGGACATGTGGGAACCACAAACGTGCCACGCGTCAACGGCATGTTGTGCATATTGATTGGGTGTCATGTGAATTTAGTAATTATTTATGTTTATTTTGCTTTATTTTAAAGAGAGTGATAAGATCACCGCTCTTCACTTGAATAGAAAACAGCACAGCCACCTATTTTAGCCGGAACCTCGAAGTATAATTCGCACCATATTCTTACACTTGAATTAAATAATATAATCTTAATAAATAAAATATAATTTTATATTACTTCATTATAATTAAATAATTAATTCGTTGTTTACCCTAAAATTTGAGTAACAATTTAACTTATATTCTGGTTTTAACGATATGTCATTCAATCAAATACCAATTGATAAATAAGGAATTAAATAAATAAATTAGACGATCAAATAAATCAAACTAGTATGCAAGCCAAATATCGACCTCGACCTACGGTAGTCTCGAGGTGTTATAATAGTAATAGCAAATGATAAAGTAACTCTAATGAACAGTAAGTGAAATAACAAGAAAGTAATGAGCGTAAACGAATGGGATCCCTCTTTATATAATAGGGGAGTCCCAAATAAGGTACACTTCTAATTATGGTGGAAATCATATTTGAATACAGATTAACCGTCGAGGATCAATCCATTCCGAAATTTACGCCATGATCTTCGGTCTGTTGCGGGTATCTTGCTCCTTTCGTTACTGAACTATACCGGTATCATCTCGAAGTATGCCCTTTTCTGACCTCGGTAAGAGATATCGACCTCGATCTTGGAAAGAAACATCGACCCCGAACTCGACGTCCTAGCCATCCGACCTGATATCACTTTTTCCATCAAAGGACGAAATCGGGTAGCTCTGATTTCTACCGTATACATACGTAATATGCAAAATATATATTTGCATTTATTTGATATAAATACTTAAAACAAATAAGTTTTTAATAGCATTTTTTCACTTGGTTGATGGGAATGAGAAGGTATATAAATAGACAAAAATTCCCTCTACCTTCTCTATCAATTTTTTTATTGGTTAAAAACTTAGTACTATACAGATTCTTATATAATTTATGAGAAAATTAGCAATACAAAGTTTTTAAAAGTCGACAAAATGCCATATTAAAATACGTCGTTGCTATTTCTACAACTAACCAAACATGACATTGCAAATAATGAAGTGACAATCGTAGGTACTCTATAACATTCGACCTTAACCTAGGATCACATAATAAATAAATAAAAATGTCTTAATACCTTTTCTCGTCGTTTGGTAGGTTGCATGAGATAAAATAATGCATGCATTAATTTTGTGTATTAATAATGCATTATTGATACTCATATTGAACCTACGCGCATTAGTTATGCAAAGACTAGTTATACACCATATTTGGTATTATCTTATGCATAACTAATGCATAGAAAATCATGACATTAGCAATGCAATAATTTTAATGCATGCATTAGCTTAGTTAAAGACAAAATTATCCTTCAAAATTTATGCTTAATTAAATATATTATTATATTAATGCAAGTTTGAAATGATCTAGTTATCCAAATAGAGAGAATAAAACTATATCCCTAGTAAATAAATAAATACTTAGCGTATTTTATTTTTTATAAATAATTATAGTTCTATACTACAATATAGGTAGACAAATCAAATAATTTTTTTATAACTTTTTTCATATAAAAACATTCCTCAACATATGTTTCTTTTAAAAAGACAGAGTGATAGACTGGTTTTGAGGGCATTTTTATAAATAAACAATTCTTTTAAAAATTATGCAATGCTTTAATACATCAAACCAAATAATAGATAAGAAATATGTCAGCATAACTAATGCAACCATAACTAGTACCAGCATTACTAATACATCCTATTCAGCATTATTCTTACGCATCCTCCCAAATGACCCCGCATAACTAATCCATGCATTATTTATTCCATGTATTAAAATTAGGATAACTTTATACATTATTTAGTTAAAATAAGGGGAAAAAATAATCTCCACATAGAAGCTAGCACAAGTTATACAATATTTGATTGTTTTTCATCTTTTCCATATAAAATATAGCATTGCTAATACAGTATTTGGTTCATATTTTTTTTTTTCGCATAACTAATATATGTATAAGTTATGAGAGAATCTATGTATTATTTATGCAGGGTAGAAGGTGGAGTAACTTAGACATGTATTAGTAATACTTATGTTAAAACACAAATTGACAAGAATATCCTGTATTCAAACTTGTATTTTTTGTTTAAAAACTATATTTACATATACTAACACTTTTAATAAAATAAAGTAAGCTAATAATAAATAATACTCACATTACATCTATATTAATATTCCTTATATAACTACTGCATAACTAATCCATGCATAACTAATCCCAACATAACTCAACCTTGCATAACTTATCCATGTGTAACTAATACATATATAACTAATATCTGCATAACTCTAACCGACAACCCAACTACATATATAACTAATACCCGCATAACTCTAACCGGTAACCAAACGACCCCTTAATATATACTCCTTGTTTTTTATTTTGGTACTATGAAAACTAGGGGGCATTCAAGCAGTTCGGATTAGATATGAAGATTTCGGTTCGAATTTTTGATTTTCGGATTAAAAAAATAACAATCTGAATCCATTCCAAATAAGCTCGGATTGGATCGGAATTTTTTAAGTTCTATTTCAGATTAATCAATTTGAATATTTTAAATTTTTGATTTTGAGCCTATAAGTTGAGATGCTTATTCTTTTTACAAAAATGAATATCCAAATAAAGTCCTCATGTTAAGTTGCACGAAAAATATCCAAGTAATGAAATTATTATCAAGGAAGTGAAATAGAAACATTAATATGACCGATAAGAAATAGCAATAGTAAAACTATGTCCAAATAGAAAGTACCCTGACAGTAACTTAATAATTAATACTAAAGTATATGAGATAATATCTGATAAGTTAGGGCATTAAACTTATTACTATTAGCATATGGATAATGGACTAAATATAAAATATAAAAAATTTGAATTTTCGAATATTTAGAAAATTGAAATATCAAAATACGAACCAAAAATTTTAAAAATTAAATCTAAAATTAATTCGTAATTCAAAAATCCAAACCAAAAAATACAAAAATAATGGAATTTCTATTTTGTCCATGAGAGAGGTTTCGAGGGGGTACGGATTCTAGATTTTCCAACAGGTGACTCTATCCTCTCTCTTTTTATTCTTTTTCTTTTTCTTATTACACAGCTGACTCTATCAACTCTTCAGATTTTATATTCACTTTTTTTCTGTTTACATCATCAATTTAATTTAAATATATACTATGTAACTTTAGTGTACTACATTTTTATCCATACTAATTTTTGTCACACTAGGGGAATAGAACTCAATTTACTGCTCTCAATTCTGCCCCCTTTTTTTTCAACCCAAAATTCTAGGGCTCGTGTCTTTTACCAATCACTAATCAATCCTCACTTCTCTCTCTTTCTTCTCATATCTTCATACAGGTTTGTTTCTTTTTCCTTTTTCCGTTTATTTTTTTCATCTTCAATTCTCAAGATTTGAGTTTTTTCATGAAATATGGATAATTTTAATAATTTTTTAAGAAGGTACAGCCTTTATGTGTTTTTTTTTTTGTATGTGTTTTTGTTGGAATCCATGGTTCTTTTCTGTAATTTCTCTTTGATTTTTATTTGGATTTTTTTTAATGGGGGTTATTCTAATTTATTGAAAAAGACACAAATCTTTATGTGGTTTTTGATGTGTGTTTTGTTTCTGTTGGAATCCATTTTTTTTTCTGTTTCCTCTCCTTGCTTTTGATCTTGGAGCTTTTTCTGAAATGAGTTGTTCTAATTTATTGAAAAAGGCGTAATTTGGAATCTGTGGTTTTTCTGTATTCCCTCTTTGATTTTGATTTTGGACCTTTTTCTGAAATGAGTTGTTCTAATTTATTGAAAAAGGCGTAATTTGGAATCTGTGGTTTTTCTGTATTCCCTCTTTGATTTTGATTTTGGACCTTTTTCTGAAATGAGTTGTTCTAATTTATTGAAAAAGGCGTAATTTGGAATCTGTGGTTTTTCTGTATTCCCTCTTTGATTTTGATTTTGGACCTTTTTCTGAAATGAGTTGTTCTAATTTATTGAAAAAGGCGTAATTTGGAATCTGTGGTTTTTCTGTATTCCCTCTTTGATTTTGATTTTGGACCTTTTTCTGAAATGAGTTGTTCTAATTTATTGAAAAAGGCGTAATTTGGAATCTGTGGTTTTTCTGTATTCCCTCTTTGATTTTGATTTTGGACCTTTTTCTGAAATGAGTTGTTCTAATTTATTGAAAAAGACACAAATCTTTATGTGGTTTTCGATGTGTGTTTTGTTTCTGTTGGAATCCATTTTTTTTTCTGTTTTCTCTCTTTGATTTTGATTTTGGAGCTTTTTCTGAAATGAGTTGTTCTAATTTATTGAAAAAGGCATAATTTGGAATCTGTGGTTTTTCTGTATTCCCTCTTTGATTTTCATTCTGGAGCTTTTTATTTGAAATTGCTAATTCTAATTTTTTTTTTGAAGAAGTCACAATATTTAAGCGTGTTTGTTATGTGTTTGTGTGAATGTACGTTTTTTTTCCCTCTTTGATTGTCATACTGGACTCTGGAGCTCTTTCTTTTGGGTGGTGCGTTGGGTGAGCTGGGTAATTATAAATTTCATGAAAAAGGCGCTATTATTATGCATTTGTATATGGGATTGTGTTAGAATTTGCCGGTTTAGGTTATGCTAGTCCATTTCTGATCATGGTCTGTTAGGGGTATTGGGTGCTTTAATCTTGTTCTTCTATGGATAACAACAATACCAATAACATACCTAGTATATTCGCACAAGTGGGTTTTGGGAGGGTAGTGTATAGGCAGACCTTACCCCAAGCAGAGAGGTTGTTTCCGATAGTCATAATTTTGTTCTTCTATGGATAAAGAACAAAAATAATCATAACTGTACTTCGATAACTATTGTGCACGAAGAAGCTCTTTATGAAAGCTCCTAGGAGGTCATGAATTCTCATTTGTTAAGTCCCTCTCAGGTAATAGACAATTCTTGAATTTTGAGATGAGGTTGGTCGAAGGTGTGATTGTTGATACAAGTGAGATGTGATAATTCTATAAATAGGGGCGTCTCATTCTTTACCAGCTGGAACTTTTATCTTCTCTGCAAACAATGTTGTGAAAAGCTAAAAGTGCCGAGAGCCTGTTGGGACTTTAATTGCAATTAATCAATGAAGAATTAACCCAAATAGCAGCTCATCCAATAGCTTAAACTAAAAATAGCCCGTGGAGGTATAATGTATGCATAATTTATGTATTATATGTGTATAATTATGTATAATCAATGTATAAACTATGTATATGGCTAGGAAAAGTAAACAATGAATACGACCGGCTATTTGTGGAAAAATCCCTTAATTAATTAAAGCGTGTTTACTAAAGAAATGCACAAGGAAGAAAAACAAAATCATAACGCACACGTATATATATGTAACGCAAGAAAAGAATCTACCAATACAAACAATGAAAAAAGTAATCGAGAAAATTTCTAATAAGTGAACATATCAAATAAAACATGTAAAGTAAGGTAAAAACCATATAATTTTGATTTTGATTGGAAGATTCAGTTTGAATTTTCTAATTTGGGTTAAATGACTAGTCTTGTGTTGACTTTTTAAATTTCCTTTTATGATAAACAATAAATTCATTCGTTACCTTTCTTTGACAATGAATATGTTTCTTTACCAAGTTATATGTTGTCTAGCGCCATTTTCGTAGGTAGGGTTCCTGGGTGATGAGGCACAAACCTTAGTGCACCTTACCTGCACTGAGGTGCTGCTTAAGCGATGTGAAGCGCCCCGGCACAGATTCATGTCGCTTCAAGGTCTTAATGCCTCAAATGAGCTTCGGTGACATTGTTTTAGGAGCTGAAGTGGTGTTTGCCAGCCGGGGTGGATTTTTTTCCCTTTGGGTGATATTGCCATGAGTTAAGGCATCCAAGGATGTGGCCTTACGGTCAATCAAATGAGATGAAAGGTTTGGGAGACCTTGAACTCAGCAGAGACAACATGCTTGGTCATTTTTTCCTTTTTGCCTAAGCCTTGGTGGGTAGTGGGTTTACTAGGTAACTATATTGGTGGAAGGTAGAAGGTATTCGATGCAATAGTCAGCTGGTCCAGACACCAGCAGTTCCAAAAAAAAAAAAAAAATGATGGTTGATACAAAAAGGTGTGTTTTCTCTTGCATGTCAGTTGATTATAGTCTGCTGAAGTTCCAGGTAGTTCTAATATAAAACAATGTGTTTTCTCTTGCATGTCAATTGATTATAGTCTACTGAGGTTCCAGGTAGTTCGAGCAACCGAAATGCCTCATTTACCAGTGGAATCACTCTGCATCTTTTTATGGGTTTTTGTTGGCCGTGGAAGTTGCTACAAATTTAAATAATATGGGTTTCTTTAGTTTTTGTGTGCAAGATTTTGGGGGGGGGGG